>PVHY01003174.1:0-112338 GCA_004024945.1 Uropsilus gracilis
CGTATTTTTTCTTTGTTCAAATAGTTGGTAAATGTCACTTTTTCTTAGAATAATAGTATATAGCATCAGGGAATATAAATGCATCTAATAAAATAGCACATTGAAATGCAAAGAGAAATAGATATAAATTTGGAAGAGAAATTTCAGCTAGAGAATTTAACTTAATCTGGATCTGCAAATACTTATAGAAACATATGTTAACATATATCGATATATATATATACATATATCTAAAACAGTGCTCTGTAGAAAAGAATAGATATGGATACTTGCATGTGCTTATAGAGAGACAAATATGCGTAAATATATCTATGTTTGTATGTCTATATATATTGGTAGTTATTTAGAAAAATGTAGCTATATAGAGACACAAATAGGACTATTTGAAACTAATTAACTGCTTAGATAACTACAGCAAACTAGAAAAATCTGGTATATGCATGGGTATTCCTGTCAATCTCCCCAGTGTGTATTTGTATGATGTGTACACATTTCCATATGAAAATTGGAAAACAAGTATCAATGTAAAAGTCATTCTAATCATTCCCACATATTTTGTCCCCATAGTCTATTAAACAGCAGCAGTGTGTCTGGCAGACACATAGTAGCTTTCTCATGATTATTCTTTGGAAACTGTAATGCAGGTATAACTTGGACATCTATTAAAACACAGAAATTGAACTATTTTTAAAACAAAGTGAGATGAATGGTAGTTTTATACTCTCATAAGTTAGAGATTCTTACGTGAGGTCTTGTAAAGACATACAAACTGAATAATTAATGCCACTATGTCAAATATTTACTTGTAAACATTTTTTAAATGGGAATGGTACGCAATTGCAAAAATCCATTTCTTTCTGCTAAATTAAGGTAAATTTGATCAGAACATAACAATTTTTAATGTTTGGGAAAATGGCTCTTAGTCTTTTGAGATAAATAAGGATTTAAAATGTAAATGTATTGTGTGTTTTATGTATCTGTTGATCAAATTGATCATTCTCATTTATTTAAGTGAATGTATAACTAAGATAAATTGGAAATAAGATAACTGATTGAAAGATAACTTTATGTGACATGTACACATAGCAAGATGTTGTGTTCTGATCATTTATATGATGTTGCAAGTCATTGATATATCAATTAAAATTTATCTTAAAAGTAAGATAATTTCAGTAATAGTATATTTCATCCATAATATCATGATATGTAACCATTATAAATTGTTTTCTCCAAGGAATAAAATCTGGAAGAAATGCTTACAAAGAGTGGCATTAAAGAGGTAGTGTTGATCTAATCTTGTAAAATAATAAAATAAACCAATAACATGCTAAAGAATAATAGGCAATAGAATGTTCACAATGATTGTCTTACAGAATTTAAAGTGACTTTATTATTTTAATTTTACCAAATTTCTCAATTTTTACCATAAATACATATTATTATTATATTTAAAATTCCTAAGAAGTAATAAAAGTTATATATAATAAAAGCTATATTAATATAATTCCTGAAAAGTTTAAGAAAAAAAACTAGAAAAAAAAGTCACACAAGCCTGTTTGCTACTGTAATTTTTATGTCAGATACATAAAGACGGAAGAAAAAAAAAGCATGGGGTAATTAATGCCCAGAATTATGCTAATGGTAGCACATATTGGAGAAAATATCTTGTTAATAGTCACATTAACTGATAATTAAGGGAGAAGACAGTTTGACTGATGTACTTTTCCCCAGACAGGGTAATGGAGCTGAAATGGTTGCTCAGTAGTATCCTGAGTTCAGTTAGAAATCATTTCAACCCACTTTGGAGATTTCAACAATTTCCCTTTTTTAAAATCATAAACATAATGAGGTCCATAATGAAATGGATTGAGTTCTAGTTTTTACAATTATGTCAACTTTGCTCAATGCAAGTGAATTATCCTTGCAAGATGACACCTAGTTAGAAGACTCTAAACGCTGTGTCATTAATGTTAAAGCATGCATTTCATTAACAAGCAAAAATTGATTACAAAACATGATTTTGATAGTGTTTTATTTATTTATTTATTTATTTTTGAGACTGGGTCTCGCTATTTTTGCCTGTGGAACTGCATGGTCATGTTGCCCGGGGTACCACAGACTCAAGCAATCCCCAACCTCAGCTTCCCAGGTAGCTGGGATTACAGTGCATGTCACCACGCCCAGCTGTATTTTTTTTTTGGAACTAGGGCTTGCTATCTTTCCCCAGCAGAACTCAAACCTTGATTCCTGGCCCCTGCCACGGCTTCCTAGGCTGCCGCTATGCCTGGCATGTTTTATTTTTTTTAATTTTGCCCCAAAGCAAAATGATCATCCTTTAAAAAATCAGTATAATTGTAGAATTATATTTTTTGGTTCTTTAAAGGAACAAAAATCATTTTGTTCTGAATCCAACCTTTCTACAACTGTCTTTCTTCAACATGGGTACTTTTTCTATGGTTTATATCTTTCATGTAAGACAGTCAAGCTTTGGCAAATAAACACTCTCCCTCTACATGGATATATCCCCATCCTATTTAATTTGTAAACAATGTGCTCAGCATATAAGAGATATTATAGTTAGATAAGTTTATATATAGATATATGAAGCCCTTGGGAATAACTTTATCCATGCTATCTGGAAGTTAAATTTTAATTTTGGAAGAGAATACCATCTATGCACAATATATTGTCAGCATATACTTACTTTACCATAAATATGTAAAGTTATATATATATATATATATATATATATAGGCCTTGTGAAATCTTACTGACAATGAATATTGACACATGTATTTACAATGCTTGCATTGTGAACATTTTCAAGGAGTAGTTGCATAACAAAACACATTTTTGCTTTATCCACATCTGATTTCAAGATGATATTATTACCCAATATTTCTCATTTGGGGATTCTCTCAGTCAGTAGTTCTCATCCAATAATGGTACATAAGAATTTGGAAATACATTTTATTTGCTCAAAGCTTTTTATATAAATTCCAATATTATCATGGTAAATTGCCTGTCTTATTAAATAGTTTTTAAAAGCCCACACATTGGGATCATAACATCACAGTTAAAGCCCTATACTTGAGCTTGAGGAGAATGAAAACCTACATAATTTCTTTATAAGTCTAAGATAAAGCATTGGTGGCAGATAGTTTTGATTCAGTGAGTCAAGTTCTCCCATTGATGAGCATGGTTGCAGAATCACTAGTGTATGTTAAAATGAGCACTTGTGAGGGAAATATGTTAGCTTGAGCAAATGATCACCTAAGTAATTTCTGCTTGAATATGAACAAGATAATCTTTGAGTTTCTGATTAATAAAAGAGTCAAGACCCTGTTCCTGGTTTGCCAGGATCTGCATAGTTGACACCACTTGTCCTGAACTAACTCTTGCCAGTATCTCCTTTCCATGTCTTTCCATTTCAAAAACTATCCCAGTTTGGGCTATAAATTAAAGCACTACTCAGGATGAACAAATTATTTTCATTTATCCACTCTTCTTCCATGGAGCCCATCAACAAGAAACTAAAGGAATACAAGGGGAAACGTTTTACTTCCTCTTAGAGATAAGAATGCTTCTAGCAGACTCACAGGCAGAACACCCCCCCCCCATTTTTGTCAAGGGATCCCATCCTTGCCCGCAAGAGTTCCTCTTTATAGTCTGGGCCTTAACCTAAGAAACTGATAAGATGTTTGATCAAATAAGACTGAGGAAAGCATGGTCTGACTTGATCTTCACATTAAGCAACTGCAGAGACTAGAGAAATCATTCTGTGGGCCCCAGACTAGATGATCCCAGGAGCTGAGACCTGGCTATTGAGTGGACTGCCCTTTCTACCCGAGCACTCTCTATTGTGGGGAAAGGTGGATCTGTAAGCTGTGGCTGTGTGACTTATAATCTCAAAAACAGCACTTACCACTATCATTCAGAGCCATTTAAGTCATCCTGCAAGTTCTAAGTGTAACAGTTTTTTAACTTGCTCCAGAGAAAGGAATAGGAAGAATTATGTATGTAGATTAGACTTTTTATAAAAGAAACATGCACCTCATGTGGGACTATGTACTATATATCTATTACAAATTTAAAATTAAAGCAAGTCTTTTGGAAAGAACCAAATCATGTTTTCTAGATCGTGATTAAATCATCTGATCTCTAGGGAGCTGCTAAGAACCTGCATGATGACAGGGAGAAATCATTTCTCTTGCATATAAGAGCATCCAAATACCTGTGGTTAAGAAACCAGAGACTAGGATTAAATACTATGTTCATTCTTAGTAATTCATGTCTTCTTACAGCATTTGAATTATTAGAACCCCACAAGTGGCACCATCTGCATGACAGCCTTTACAGTTCAAAATCCTTTATCAAGTATAAATATAAAATTAGGTACCCAGCTTTAATATGACACCATGTGCATTTCTCAGTACCACATGCAGTTCATGTTAAGGTATAGAAGCTCTCTCACTCTTCCTGGAGCTTGGCCCAGCATCTACCCTATCCATCCATGCTGATTCTGGTATGAAACATTTTGTCTCAAATTGCATTTCCCTATCCACCAACAATAGTGAGCATTTTAACCTTTATTGTAGATTATTTTAACACAGATGTTTACAGGTAGTTCATCATTCTAAGAAAATTCCAATGAATATCTTGATGTGAGAAAAATACATCCAGATTTTTCTAGTGGTCTTGACACCCAGCAGTAATTTTTTCCTGTAAAATTTCACTACAAAACTAATTGAAATGGCCTTACAGCTTCACTAGTATATGTTAAAACTAATAAAGATAGCTAACATATATTTGCTATTGTAACACACACACAATTATAGTATGTCCAAAGCAAGCTGCCCTCCACCCCACTCTCCAGTTGAATTCCATCATTTATTTCAATTTGTACCCAATTTGTACCCAAAATATCTTCCTTGGTGAAGTTCATGTTTATCTGTTTCCCCAATTGTATGTTGTCATATTTTCAGTTTACAATAAGAAGTGATACTTTTCATATTACTCACTGATTGATTTGATAGTTATATACGTTATTTCCTTTTAAAACTGTAGGGTTAGTTTTTACCATAATAAGCCTTAAATATTTCACTTTTTTTTTAACTACAACCCCAGAGATGAATATATAGGGAGTATATTTAGTGTGTCTTCATTTCATTAAATAAAATGGGAGATTAATTTATTCAGGATACAGTGAAGCAGATAATTAAGTTTTTAGTCCTGTTTCTGCAAGTATATTTTTCTTCAGTATAAAATGCAGCAGTCTTTCATGCCTTGTAAGTGTAGAAGTCAATCATTCGGTCAATCTCCTTAATCACTGACTGGTGTCAAAGAGTATTCTGTGATGGGCACACTGTCTTGGTGTTTTATGATCTTTAAACAACAGCCCAAACTTTAAGGATTTAACTTTATTTTCTCAGGATTCTGTGAGTCAAGAATCCAAGTAGAATGTATCCCCGCCTTTCCTCTATTTTGCTGTGACTTTAACTGAGTTCCTTCACTCCACTGATGGACTCAAAAGACAGGTCCAAGAGGACTTCAGTCCTGTGTGGTACCCCAGTGCTCCTCCAGGTAGCACCCCTCTCTCCACATGGCTAGCTTGGGTTTCCTCACAGCGTGGCAGTCAAATTTCTTTTGTTGTATAGTTGTAGATATCTTGAAACTTAGCCTTTAGGAATCAGAAAGTTACAAACTATCATTTTTGCTGCCTGATAATGACTTCAGCAAATCACAGTCCAGATTCAAGTGGAAGAAGGGAAATAGATAGCAGTTCTTAAACAGTGACATGGCAAGAATTTGTAACTAACTGGAATGTATCACCCAAATCAATGTGTCTAGTTAAACATGCTAGACTTGTTTTACCAGGGCAAACTGCTGCACTAGAGTTATAGAGAGTTACTCTGGATGCTATTGGTTGCTTTCCTGACCTCTCTATGAATTTACAATAGTTTTGGCTGAGTTTACTTCCAAGAGTTCTTTACCATCTTTCACCTCAACTTGCCAAATACATGCAACAGATTTGATGCACCCATGCAAAAAAAGAGGACTCAGAAGAAGAAATTTCACAAAGTCATCCACTAAATGATAGAAACTCAGTATAAAAATAGTTGCCTCATGATCTTATTTTATATAAAGACATTTTTGCTGACCATTTCCCAAGAGGGAGATGTGTATGTGTGTGTGTGTGTGTGTGTGTGTGTGTGTGTGTGTGTGTGTGTGTGTTCTCCATCAGGACGGATTACAGTTCATTGTTGAATCTCTGAAAAATAAGGAATAACTGAAGTAAAACCCTTATAAACCCTTATGCTTAATTATATAAAAGCTGCACTTTCCTTATATTGAAAGTTTCTGTTCTCTCTTTCCTAACACAACATACTGTCCCAACTTCCAAATTGGGACAGAAAGCATGTGGCTGTGGGTGGCGGTGGTGAAGGGTGTGTGTTCACTTATGTGAGTGAGTGTGCTAAGGGGAGAGGTCAAAATAGATGATGGCAAAATAGAAACATATTTTCATCAGTTTTTAACAAATTGATATTCTTGCCCATTCACTATGAGAGAAAATAGTGTTTCCCCAGGGAAGTGCCTCTATTTAAAATTCTGTTTGTGGTGTATTTAAATTTTTTGGCATTTTTCTATATTTTGAAGGCCAGAAAAGACAAAAAAGACAGGAAGTAAAACTTTTATTCCTATTTTGATGTTAAGCTTCTTTTTAAAAAATTTTAAATCCTCCTTGCCAACACTATGATTTTTAAATCATATAAGCATTTATATCATAAAAGCATGGAAGTCCTAACTCCAAAGTACTTCGTTCTATTTTATACCCCATTACATTTTACTTCTTTTTGTGTATTTTTATTAACTCATAGTACTTTTTAAAAAGATACTTTATTGTCCAATCATGAAAATGTAAATGAACCCAAACAGTTACAGATAAAACAAAAAAAATTTGCATTTGCTGCCCAGTCCCTTTCTGAATATAGGAGGAGAGGAAGATTCTGTGCTCCTGGGTCTCTTGATACCCAGCCTGATAATTATCTGTGCTTTGAGGGGTCCATTTGCCCACTAGCAGCAGTCACACTTTCTGCTAATTATCATTTCACTTTTTGATGCTTTTGGAAAATCTATACAAAAATACCAAAATCTAGTTTCCATGGTGCATTTTCTGTGAGAAGGGCTCATTAGAGAAAATTTTTTTTGCAGGCTGGTAGTACTTAGAAATGGGTGCAGTCTGAACTAAACCAACACCACCAACTCATTTCCTTTAGTCCATTAAGCACATTAAGTGATGAAGGGTTTGTCAGCTCCTCTCTAGCCAGATTAAACCAACAAATTAAAAATGAAGGATGCCCTTGTTGCCTGTGAATTTCCTCAGCTCTCATCCAGGCTCGCTCTGGGGTCCTGCTTTGCCCTATTGCCTTAAACCAACATGTAGTATCAGATGTGGAACTGGGACGTGCTAATGACAGCTGCTTCTGATGTGTCCTGATTTATCTTTGTATAATTGTCCCCAATTAGAAACCACTAGGAACACATCATGGAACATTTATAAGTGAAAATAATGTTTAATTTAAAAGGAAGCACGAGTGAATGAAATATGGCAACAGACTTAATTAAGGAGAGGAAAATGAGTTTGTTCAAGTACATAGGAGCAGCAGATTTTAACAAGTGAGAATAAAAGAAGTCGCTATATGGACATAAATGTAGTCCCATTCAAAAAAACCAAGTTCTGTTTGTGTGAGATACCTCCTTCACACACACACCCCATAGAGAAATAATTTTGTCCATCAATGTCATTTCTTGGATCCAAATGTATACTAAATTTAAGAAAAGGTGATCATATGTAAATTTAGAAATATAAAGGCATAATAATATTTGCATAAAAGAATGTGTCATGGTGCAACATTACATATATGGTATGTTTTCTTAAGTAGTAAATATATAGGGGATATGAGCTCAGCAACTGATGGATGAAGTTGTACATGTCAAACATTTGACCTTAGATAACTTACTGGCAGTGATGTTTCATGACAGAAGTATAAAAAAGTCTTAGCAGCCCTTTTTTGTCCAGTACAATTCTAAAGAAGATGCTCCATCAAACAAGTAAAGGGCATGCTTACCATATGAAGCAAAGGTCCTGTCTTTTATGTGTAACTCTGGCAGGTTCCTTTTGTGGCCTAATGTTTCATGAGGACCAAGCATAGAGTCACATGCTACAGAATACAAAGGTGAATGCTCTTGGGTCTCTGTCCTCAAGAGGTCTGCCATAGGGAAACATTGAAAAAGCAGGTCATTGCAGCATATTTTAGAAAATGATCAAGCTACCTTGGGGCTCCAGAGGGAGCAAAGTCTCAGTCTGCCTAGATACCTGAGACAGGAGGTTGAAATTAGGTCATCAGGTTAGGTCAAGGGAATCCTCACCAAGTATACTCCGCCAAGGAACTTGGGTTTCCACTCACCAGCAATTGGAAGCCACTGAAGGTTTCTCAAGTTAAAAATTTTATTTCACATCTCAGTAGGCAAATATTCTACCATCACTCTCTTAAAAGGTATAAGAAAGGACTGGAAGGGAATAGAACTATGAGCCACTATTGTCTTTCCATTTTGCTCTAGGTCATTATTTACAGCATAAGCAGTTCCTTACATGTGGGAGTCCAATGAGAAAGAAAGAATATGGTGAGGTACCTTGATGGTTCATGTGCTTTTCCTTTGCCCTGATCACTGTTGCCTTCTTCACTAAAAGTCATATAATGTATGTAATGTATACTAGTTATACAGTGCTAGTTATGCAGGTTAATGGAGGAGAAAGCCTGGCCAACTCACTAACCCTCCACCCACATTTATGGCCTGCTACATATCTGCAATACCTAGTGCAAAATGAATATATATAGTCTGTTGTTCAAAAAGCAGGGAACAAATGCCTAAAAGTACTACAAAGATCTCAAGTGTTTTCCTCTCTCCCATGAACTCTCTCAACTTGTCATGACAGTTTTGAATGCCCCATTTGATGTCTTTCTAAGCAAAGAAAAAAATTAAAAATATAAATATTGCATGAATTGTGTCATTGATCTTTATATGGCACAATGCCAGATTTAAATGCAAATGTGAGAACATTTAACTCATATGATGAAGCACTGGAATAATCCAATTCATATTTCATACCCCAGCCACACATACATATGCATTTTGTTCTTAACAGAATAGTGGAAACATGGCACAAATCTACCTCAACTATTTTCATTTCACTTCTCAGTAGGCAAATATTCTACCATCACTCTCTTAAAAGGTGTAAGAAAGGACTGGAAGGGAATAGAACTATGATCCACTATTGTCTTTCCATTTTGCTCTAGGTCATTATTTGCAGCATAAGCAGTTCCTTACATGTGGGAGTCCTATGACAAAGAAAGGATATGGTGAGGTTCCTTGATGGTTCATGTTTTTCCTTTGCCTTGATCACTGTTGCCTTCTTCACTAAAAGCAAGTTCTGACACAAAAGGAAAGCATAGCCTTTGGGACTGTCAGCATACTTGCTGACATTCATTCACAAACACAACAGGCTTACCTTGAACTGACCTTGAGTCCTGTCCAAATTCTATAAGACATCCTGGCTCTGGCAGGGATTACAAATGCTGTGTGTTCAGCTGGTGGGAATGCAAACTGGTCCAATCACTATGGAAGTGGTTTTACCATTCGACCCAGCAATCCCACTACTGGAGATCTACCCAGAGGACATGAAAACACTAATTAAAAAGGACAGCTGTATGCACGTGTTTATTGCAGCTCTTTTTACAATTGCCAAGATATGGAAATAAACCAAATGCCCCCAAACTGACTAATGGCTGAAAAAAAAATATGATATTTGTACACAATGGAATATTATGCATAGATCAAGGAGGACAAGCATATGTCATTTACAGCAACATGGCTAGAGCTAGAGGGACTCATATTAGCAGAAATAAGCTAGAAAGAAAAAGATAAATATGGGATGGTCTTGCTTATATGAAGGATATAGGAAAAAACAAACAAATAAGAAAAATTAGAAACAACCAAACGATGGAGTGGGGGGGGAGGAAAAAGGGGGAGATGGAGGGCACATAAGATTAAGAAAGATGGTTAATGGGTGTTAAGGAAATAGAAGAACCCTGGGATACATAGTGATGGGATATATATATATATATATATATATATATATATATATATATATATATATATATCATCAATAGAGCTAGGATGAACTGTCCACTTAAAACTCATTCATTTTATAATATGTGCAGTATATTTCAATAGAGCTTGAAAGTATTTTCCAATCCCAAACCAATAAACCTGGAATTTCCTAATTAGCACCAGGAATAAGCCACTTATAAGCCTCTGCCCCTTCCCTGAGAGAGGGTTGTACCTGGAAAGTCTCTTCTTTTGTTAATAACTTTGACCTACCTTATTTTTGTCTGTAAATACCCTGTATGCATAAGCTATTGTAATATCTTGGTTGCTCTACAATTCATGACTCTTAATAAAAAAGAAAAAGAAAAATGCTGTGTGTGGACAGAGCAGAGTGAACAGGGATGTACATGTGGTATGTGTCTTATCTGCCCATGCATTTGTCCCAGAGTCCCCATAGGATTGTCCTACAAAACCAAAATTCGAAGGTAAGAACATTAAATGTTCAAGATGTCAACTGCAAAGCATGAGGCCAAGCCTGAGACCCTGAGCGTGGGACCTCAGACAGCTGCTCAGGCCCATGTCTATCAAAACATCTCCAATAATGTGATTTCAGCACATGTGTAGGCTGAAGTTTGGTAGGGGCTCTGACTCTGTCCATGGTCCTCTACTGTAGCGGGGACTTCTGTGATAGTGATAAAGTAATATTATTAAAAACATGTTGAGCAGAAAGGTTGGCTTTATCTAGGGGACTGAGGGACTACTCCAGTGGGTTTTTGAAGCAGGGAGGAGAAATTGGGTTCTGCTCAGAATACAATAAGGAAACATGGGGATTTGTAGTCAGTAGCAGGGTGGAGTCAATGATAGTAAGTTACTAAAAGGAAAAATCAAGATGAAGAAGATTATGGCCAAATACCCAACAGGAGCCTGGCTGATATAACAGATGATGAACATCTCTTGGGGGTAGTGGGAAATGAGGAGTGAGAGTGGCTATGGGGGTGATCAGGTAGGAGTGTGGGTGAGAGTCTTTTTAAGCAGGAGGGGAAGAAAGTAAGCCAAAAACTCCTGCCACACAATGAAAGGGCATGAATTTCAAGGGTTATTTTCAATGGAACATGGAGAGGTAGAACTAAGGGTCAAAATTTACTTGGGAGAGACATGCTTTAAATATCTGACAAGCGTGAGTCTCTTCCTCAATGCATGGATTCTTAAATGATTTTATACATTTGACTGACAGTGCAGTTGTTAAATGAGACCTACATTCCTATTCTCACCCTTTTAGTGCTATACTGTGCAGTAGACATGAGAGTGGACATCCTTGTCCTGCATGTGATCGTAGAGAAACAGCTTTCCATTTCCTATTCCTGAGCATGGAGTTAGCAGTGATGTGGTCTGCATAGTCTTAAAAGAACTTCAGTACAACAGGTGCTGTAAGATAGTGAGATGGTGAGAGGATCCAGTATTTCAGCTCCCAACATCAGATACAAAATGTGGGAAGACAGATTTGTTTTAATGTATGATTTCTCCCCTTTGCAATAAATATAGAAACCAGAGGTCGGTGTGATCAGAAAGAGCAATTTCTTGATCTTGTAAAATTGAAATACTACATATTAAACTATTACTCAGCTCCCCTGTCTCCAGCCCCAGGAGATTTTGACTGTGATTTTGTCTACCATAAGGACCCTATCAAGGTGGTACAATACAGTATTTGCCTTTTTGTGACTCGATTTCATTCAGTATAATATTCATTTCATCCATATTGCAGTTTCCCCCTTCTATTTTTATGAATTTTAAAATTTTTATTATATATGTGGGTGTATATATATACATGCACATATATATGTGTGTATTATATATGTGTGTGTGTATATATATATACACACACATATATATATTTATATATTATATCATTGTGTGGCCCGAGGTTCTCCCATTTCCTTAACATCCATTAAACATCTTTCTTAATCTTATGTGCCCTCCACCTCCCCCATTTTCTTCCTATATGTGGTGATATAAAAAATATAAATATATTAAATATTTTAAGTTTATCTTGAATTTATATGCATCCACAGTGCCCATTAGTTACATCATATGAGGCCTCATAGATTCCCATAGACTGCACTAAGCCATGCACTTGGCGCTGGTACTGTAAGCCAGGATATCACTTTTAATTTTCCCTGAAAACATACGGTGGTGGAAGCCAGTGTGGGAGCCTCACAAGCTGCAGGGTGCTTGCATATCATGGGTAAATTTTCATTCCAAAGCAGTTTAGTTTCTTGCATCTGATTGGCAGTGGGCACTGTGATTGGTATATTACCCTGCAGAAAGAGTGCCTTCATTCACAGAACAAAGCAGAAATG
Source organism: Uropsilus gracilis (assembly GCA_004024945.1). Classification (NCBI taxonomy): domain Eukaryota; kingdom Metazoa; phylum Chordata; class Mammalia; order Eulipotyphla; family Talpidae; genus Uropsilus; species Uropsilus gracilis. The sequence goes on from PVHY01003174.1 coordinate 12,528, forward strand.
AGCCCAGGGCAGGGTCACCGGAGCTCAGCCTCCAAGGAAGGGAGAACAAAAAGGATAATCAGGAGTGATCACTAGACTCTCTCTTTACTTCTTTCTAGGTTCCTTTCTTACTTTCTCTTCACAATATTTTTAGCAATCATATTTTAATTCACTTTTAGCTATTGCATGGGAGTAAGTGAATTACAAATACATGTAGAAAAACCAGTTCCAGTAAAAGGAAAAATTGTATCAAGCCATACTGATCAGTTTTTTGTTTTTTATATGAAATGATTAGAGTCATGCAGCTGCAAAAATAAATACATAGGAAGTCCTTCAAAACTCTCCCATTTCCCACCAATGTGATACATCCAGGAATTTGCCACTGGTATAATTACGCACTGGTGTAATTGACAGATTCCCCCAGACTGACATGCACACACACACGTGTATGTGCGTGTGTGTAAAGGTGCCTACTGAAGTCCTCATTCTCATGTGTTTGTGGGGGTGTGGGATGTGTGTAGTCTAAGGCCATTTTACCTCCCAAATGCCTTCCTGTAAGCACTGTCATAGTCTAGAAACAGGAGTGCTCCATCATCTTGGGAACACCGCCTTCTGCCCCTTGAGAGCCACACCTGCACTCAGTCCCCATCCCTAAAGCACTGGCCATGGCTCATCTGCTCTCCACTTCAGTAGTTTTTTTCAAGGATGTTATCATTCTTTTATATTCAGTCCATTGAGTGTAAAGGAGATCCCTCCACTTTGTACTATAAGCTTTTAGCAATAATGGTTCCTTTTCACTGCTACCCATTTTCCCCCATGCGGAGGTACCATTGTTTCCAATCACTTACCTGCTGCCAGAAATTTGACTGTCTCCTATTTTTTGGGCAATTTTTAATCAAGCATTATGAACATTTGTTTGTAGATTAAGCCTTTGAACTGAGCCTTCAGATATTTAAGTCCCTTACTACTGCTCAGAAGAAAGGGAAGATCTGGCAAGACTCAGAACTCTTGGTGAATATTGTATGATTTGCGCTCTAAAGGAACTCAAATTTAAATAATTTTACAAATCACCTGTTGGTACTCACAGACAGAAAACAATGATCCAGATTTCTCTTTCCTGTAAAATGGACCATGGTTATTTGCATAAATCTCCGTTCAGTATCTAAATGTGTAGCTTCATTTATTTAATAAAGTCATATCGATGTCAGTGAAATGCCATCCTCAGAGTTTGACAAGTAGATAGTAAAAAGCACACCTAGGGGGCAAGGGAAGGGAAAACTGGGAGCAAGTCAGGGTGATTCCAGGGATTGTGAGAATGTGGAACCCAGTAGGCACCTTTATACACACAAACACACACATACTTCTCTCCCTCCCACACATCCATACCATCATGAGATGCTAGGGATAGCAGAATAGGAAGGGAGGACCCCCCCCACCTTGCCCAGAGATGACCCCACAGGTGAGAAACTGTCTTCACTGAGAGGTACCAGGGATAATTTCGGGATATTGGATAAAGAAAACTGGAACACTTGAGAGCCTTGATTTAGGTGCCACTTCTGTCAGCAAACACAGTGATATTTCTACCTCAGAAATCAGTTATGAATGGTCCACAAGCCCAATGAGCTCTCTCTCCCCCGAGGATCTATGATAGAGCTTGTAGGTAATAGTGGATACCAAAGGAGACTATCACTGTAATTATATGCAGTGTAGTATATACACTTAGTACACACTCTGCACAAGCTCTTCAATTCTTGATGACTTGGAAGGCAATTCAGAGTAATGTCTCAACTATTTGGTGAACAATATCCCTGGTTATCTGATACTGCCCTTTTCCACATTCCAGTTGATGGGTGCCCACAATCAAATATATTCGCTACCTTATAGTCTAATGTGATAGCATTCCAAAATGTGACTTTATTGCAACATTCTATTGTACTTGTGTAAGTATCACAAAGGATAATAACCTAGCCCATGTATGCAAAGTCTCCCAGAAAACAGGAACACAGCATGAGAATTTTTTAGTTTACAATTCACCATTTGTTTCTACTTTGTATATGGAATTTGGTACATAATATGTCTCTGTAATATAACTACAATCAACTCCAGAATTCTTAAGGCATTTGAAGGAGAGAAACTTGAATGTGCTTCTTTCCCATGGTGAGAACTTGGCTGCTGTGTCAACAGCACATTACTGGGCAAGGGCTCATTCTCTGCAATTGCTGCAAATTGAAGTATGTATTTTGAAGGAATTAAACCAAAACTGTATTCATGTTGATTCAGCCTCGTGTAGATCTCGCCAGCCAGCCATTGGCCTGATGATGCCAGAGAACCCTGCGTGTGTAGCTGCGGCTGTAGCGAGGGAGGTACCCATACCAGCAAAGCTAGATTAGGGACAGGACACCTCCCTCCACACACTAAAGAAAATGCATTCTTAGTTAAAATAATAATGACCATAATAATAGGATAGATCTGCTTTATTTTCTTCCAAAGTTTTTAAAATACCAAATGGTCTTTAAAATTCTTACAGCAAGAACAGAAACAGTGCTGAAGAGGCGATTTGGGCAAGATTGATTGGAAATTTTAGTTTGAAAGCAATTGTTTTTATTTAGAAATCAGAAACAAAAATACCTCACCTGCAGCCTAAGAGATGGTGGGCTATCCCCATCTTTCATGTTTACATCAGACTAGGAAACCATGGGAACTGGTGCTGCCTTTTTTTAGTTTTTGTGAAGTAACTACAGTCGCCAGAGTTTGTGGTGACTTTCTTTACCCCTTCTCCAAGGCTGGTTACCTGCACTGGAATAATAGATGCCACCATGTCAGAGTATCATTAGTGTCACTGGTTCCATTACCCTTTGTCTTTCCCTATTTTGATTCCCTCATATAAAGCATGTGGACCATGGCCCACTTCACAGTATGAGACACAGTTGTGTAAACTGTAATCTGTAGTATACAAGAACCCTTTCAACAAACAATGTGTGTAATCAGAAAGCAGCTCCAGACTCCCTCAAGTTGTGCCAGCCCTGATCAGCTGATAGATCATTAATATAAATAAACGTGTCCTCTGGGTGTCCCACAGGCTTGTCCACCACACACACATGGCCTCCAGATGAGGAGCTGTGTGACTTTGTAGCTTCCATGGCTGCCCCTCTGTGCTTCTATAATAGCTGTAAAATCATATCTTTGACAAAAAATATTTAGAGCACAATAAGAATGCACCAATTCAGAAGGAAATGAACATTCTGATTCCACAGCAGCAGTAGTATCGCATTGGTATGGGGTTATATCACAGGCAGGATGAGAGACCACATGTAGTACCGGGAAGGGAAACTAGTTCCACAGAATGTTGTGGAGGAAACAGCAACACTCACCAACTCAAATTAATATAGACCAGATGGTACACAAGGACAACAGCAGCAAGAGGAAAGCTCTGGGTTCCACCTACCACACTTGTCCTGAGCAGCTTACTTTCCCACAGTGCTTGGCACATGTGGCCAAAGCCAGTGCCTGTTCTTGTGATGCTGCTGTGTGCAGAACCACACACTGGAAGACTTTATGTCAGAATTCACTGACATGGAGCTCCAGAATCAAGAGGCTATGCTTTGTAGACAAGACACAGGCATCAGTTCTGTAACATGTCTTTCTTCACACCTTCTCTGACTGATGTTATAGGTATGTCATTTAGTTTAAGAGCAAGCTAACAAAAGCCTCACAGTTCCATACCTTTATTTCATTTTAAGTCAGGCTGTAAGCAGTAACACCCCACATGGTACAGGGTGGGGAGAGATTTTGGGGCATCAAAATGTTGAAAACTAAAGCATTTCAGCGGGTTCCAAACAGATGAAGTTGCTGCTGTAATGGTTTGCTAGGTGTCTTTCCTGACATCAGGAAAGCCTTCTGAAATTTCAAGTGTTTTTATATATTATTTTTATTAGAAGTAACCTGGAGGTGGTAAGCGGACCAGCATGCTAGAAATGATGAGGTTGAAATGAACGTCCGAAGAACTCAGAGGTGGTTCTTTGGGATGTTCCCTGCACCCTTCCCAGTTCCCCATATCATGTCCCCAAAGCTTGGAAGTTATTGCTTGTTTATTTGAAATGTTCAAGCTGTGTCTAACTTGAAACAATCAAATGATGCTGTCATTTTTCTCACACACAATATAGAGAAAAAAAGGAGTCTGTCTCTAAAAATTCATTTCCTCTATTTTTTATTATGCATTTCATAATGCTTTCGCACATTTGAATGTCAATTCTGGGTGATTCTAACAATGATGAGAATATTATGTTGAATCCAGGGACTCAGCTAAGAGTCAACTAAACATGTTTCTAAATGTAAAAATCGTGATTTTTTTTCCTACTCCCAGTATCAAAAGTATTATTAAATTAATGCTAACATTATGTTCCTATTTTTCACAAAGTAAGACTACAGAGAGCCAATTGAAATTTCTTTTTTTTTCCCTCTTTGACTCATTTCTCTCCATTCTTCCTCACAGGCCACTACTCTTATGAATTTGGATATATCTCTTCAATCATGTATCCTCTGCCTGTGTGTGTATCTATCTCTGTGTGTGTATTTTATGTATTTATACACTATATTGTTTAGTCACTGTTTTTAGAATTACAAAATTGATACCATGGGATAAATAACCAACGTGCAGTTTGGTTTTGAGATATACTTCTGCTAATACATATTTACTGACTATTTTACTTTAGCTGCTGAATCGTATTCACCCCCTGTGAGTGTCCTGTAGAAAAGGCATTTGCATTCATATATCTATCCTTTACCCGCTGCTGGTCAATAAGGTTCCTGCTGTGTTCTCCATCTGGCTGGGTGTCCTGTAGGCCTGTGGACATGAATAGTCTCATGCATGTGTTCTGGGAACAGGTACAAGAGTTTCCCTTGCAGACTCTATGTAGAAGTACTATTCTTTCCCAGTTCCTTCCCAACAAATAGTACTTTCTAGAAAATTGGAAAATCCTGATATTTATACCATCAATTCCTAATTGGGTTGAGTATATTTAATCTGTCCAGTGGAGATATGTTCTTGAATTTTCTATCTTTACTCATTATCTAAATTCATCTTTACTCATTATCTAAATTCATCTTTACTAATTTAGTCTCCTATATACAGTACTATTCTTTCCCAGTTCCTTCCCAACAAATAGTACTTTCTAGAAAATTGGAAAATCCTGATATTTATACCATCAATTCCTAATTGGGTTGAGTATATTTAATCTGTTCAGTGGAGATATGTTCTTGAATTTTCTACTGACCATTATCTATACACATGCTTGTTGACTTCTGTTTGAATTTTAAAGAATTATAGGACTTGTCTATAGTTCTGGAAACTAATCCTTTGTAAGTTATAGGTATTTCAGGTATCCCCTCCCAGGAAAAGATTTGGTTTTGGTTGACTTGATTTATGGTGTTATCCTTTTGTTTATATTTTATCACTAGGGAGTTTTGCTCTTTTCACCTTTTAATTTTTTTATTTAAGACTGACATAGCACTGTTTATAACTCAGAATTATAGATTCCCACTTCTTCAAGTTTACCTAGCTCAGAAGCACCCACATTCCTCCATCACAGTTCATTGGCCTCCCTCCCACCTTTGCTTGCCATTCCTCCCTTCTCTTTCTGGTAACCTCAGTTTTATGATCAGAGAGTAAGGGTTTGGATTTGGTTTCTTATCACTGACTCTTTGTTGTGTTTCTGTAATTCCACATATGAGCAATGTCATCTGGTATTTGCTATCTCCTTCTGATACAGTTCATTCCGCTTAATCCCCTTCAGTTCTACCCATGTTGTCACAAACAGTAGGAATTCATCTTTTATTATCAGAGTAGATTCCATTGTGTGTATGTTTGTATGTGTATGCATATACACACATACATCTTACTCCATTCTAATATTGTTGACACTTAGGTTGTTTCCATACCTTAACTATTGTAAACAGTGCTGCAGTGAACATAGGTGTGTAGATACTCCTTCAAATTAGTGTCTTTGCATTCTTCATATAGGTACCTAAGATTGGAATTGCTGGGTTATATCGTGTTGGGAGCAGCAGGTGGGAAAAGAAGAAAGGACGAAAGAGTTTGGTAACGACCTCAGACAGAGGCAAACTCACATTACAAATCGGGACTCGGTGAACATGAACTGAGCCATTTATTATGGGCTTAGAGTCCCCATATATGTCTTGGCAAAGAAATGATTCCAATGAAGGAAAAAAACCAGAATCCCGTGGTATGTAGCAGGTGGGGTAGGGAAATGAAGGATGTATTACCTTCATTTTTCATAAAGAAAAATACCTGTGGGGGGTGAACTCCTTTATCTTTCAGGGACATTTCTCTTCGGTGAGACAGTCCTAGCAGGTTTAGGGGACCGTCATTACAGATAAGAGACTTTCTGGTAACATCTCTAGTGTGCCAGAGACGGGCAAGAATAAATAAAGGTGTTCAAAATTGTTGAATTTGTCATTTTTAATTGATGAGTAATATTCCACTGTGTATATATACCACTTTTTTTTTCATCCAGTCATCTGTTTTGGGGCATTTAGGTTGCTTCCATGACCTTGCAATTATAAATTGTGCTGCAGTAAACAGCATGGATGTACTTAGAAGAAGTCATATTAGCAGAAACAAGTCATAAAGAAAAAGACAGAAGTCAAATGGTTTCACTAATATATGGGATATAGTGAAAAAATAAACAAAAGACTTGAAGAAAAATCAAAACAAGCTAAGCACCAAACGGAAGTGCACAACTTTGAGCAGGAGGGAAGGGAGTGGGGAATGGAGGGGAGGTGGGGGGGGGGGTAAAACCCCTGAGATTACAATGTTGTGAAATTTATATATAAATAAAAAATGAGGAAAAAAATAAAGGTGTTCATTTATCTAAAGCATATCTCTTTATCTATTTTGGCACTCCACAATATGGTAGATTGATATTTATATTTTGAAACCTCCACACTGTTGATTAGGGCTGAACCACCAACTGTGTCTGAGTCCACATTCCCACCAACAGTGTGAAAGTGCTCCTTTTCCTCTACATTCTCCCTAAAACTTGCTATTTCTGGACTTTTTTATATCAGCCAACTTTCACAGCATGAGATTGTGTCTCATTGCAACTTTGATTTGTGTTTCCCAGGTGATAAGTAATGATGAGCTTTTTTTCACGTGCCTGGTGGTCATCTGTGTATCGTCTTTTGAGAAGTGCCCATTTTTTAATTTTTTGTTTGTTTACTTTTTGTTGATTTTTATGAGGTCTTTATAGATATTGGTTAATATCAGTTACCCTATCAGTTGTATGATGCTGTATGATGTTCATACCCTATCAGTTGTATGATGTTCAAATATTTTCTACCATCCGGTTGGATGTCTTTTCCTTTTAATGATAGTTTTTTCTTTCAATATTCAGAATCTTTTTTGGTTTGATATAGTCCCATTTATTTACATTTGCTTTTTTTTCCCCCTTGGTGTAAAAGGAGTTCACTTTTGATATGGTTAGAATGATAGTAGATTCCAGAGTCAGATTCCAAAGTTAGAATCCTGACTGCTATGGCAGCTCCAGAAAATCTCCTGCTGTCTTTTTATATCAGTTTCATTATCTGTACAATGGAAAAACATTGCCTCACTTGAAAGTTTTGACATGGAGACTAACATTGGTTAGAATATTGCCTGGTGTAACATGAGAGCTATGTACGTATTAGTTATTAGAGTTTGTCCTTTTAATATATCATTTTAAACACTCTTTTCTAGCATTACCAATTCATGTACATATTTATGTATATGTTTACAGGTTAAATGTTACAATACTCTGTCATAAATATTTATTTTTTTCTTGTGATAATTGGTTTCTGGATCTTACCCACAGTTATGAATAAATACATATAGAATGATGCAAATTACAGTTATATTTTTATTAAATTTTATTCTTCAGCAATAATTTCTCTTTCAAGAATTAGCATTCCTATAGTGAAAGCTAACTTTATTTCCTCAAATTGAACATGTTGTTGAAGTTTAAACAACTTTAAAAATGACTTTCATGTCTCATTAAATTGAATTATATAATTGGGAGAAGGTTCACTACCAGTAATTTCTGAACACCCAAAATAAATGTGTGTGACATTCAGGCACGGTTTATGTTTATTGAATGAATAAATAGTTGGTTGCTTTTTGAAAAAGCATCCACGGTAAGGCAATTTTCTAAGAGAAAGAATCAAGTGCTTAAAACATGCAATTGTATAGATCCCTTAACAGTGTAAAGTGTGCACTTAAAGTAAACAAGTCCAAATTGGGTTTCTCATGGGATTTCTATTTTTTGTCATCAGTCATACTTTTATTGCATCTCCACTGTGCTGAAGAAATCCAGGAACCACTTAAGTGATTAGTGCTCTTTTGTGTGCCCAAAAGGAATGTACCTCTTATTTGAGAGGTTACTTTCATACACACTGCCACAGGTATTTTTTTTCAATTGTAGCAAAAAATGTTTCTTCTTGTGTCTGTTGCAGCATAAATGGAAACACTTTGAAAGAGATGAACAAAAAGTAAATATTATGTAATAGTGTGATGTGTAGTCCCACACATAAAGTTACTCACCACTGTACTTAAAGAGATACAACTTAAAGGGTGGGATGAGCTGTGCTTCCAGAAGAACCCAAGACTTGTTCTTCCAGCTCCATCCTGAGGGTGTGGAGGCAGGAAAGCACAAAATGCCTAAGGAACTCAAATAAAGGCCCCTGACAGGATTATTCAGTTGTGACATTAATTCTACAGAAATAACCCTCCAACCTCCATTTCAGCACAGCAAGGTGTATTTCTCACTCATGCTGGCTTGAATATTTCCTTGTGGTTATTCCACTTGGTCAACCCAAGGACTTGAAAAGGAATACACATGAAGATCTCAAGCCTGCCCTTCTGGGCAGGAGAGCAGAGGTAGCTCTTGTCACATGCTCTCACAAGCATTCCTGGACCCCATCTCATGAGAGGAGCAGGGAACTGTGTCCTTGAAGGTGCTGGCAGGGAGAGCTAATCTCTGCCAGGCCTGAGGATGGACTGCCCTTGACTAGCTTCTCCTGCTGCTTCCAGTGGAAGGTTTCCTGTGTTTCATGTGTGCTCACGCTGTTTAGCAGATTTACTAGGACACAATGTATACCAGGGAAGTCATCCATTCATTGGAAGTATAAGTTCAGTAATTTTTCTAAAGATACAGAGTTGTGTAGCCATCACCACAGAAGAGAGAGTATTTCTTTCCTCTCACATAGCACCAATTTCTTGTTTCCATTGGCCATTAATATCCACTTTCGATGATGAGTTCTGAGGATGAGCTTTGGAACTGGAGAGATTCATTTACATTGCTGCTGAGTTACTTATTCTGTGTGGTGATTAGTGAGCACAATGAGCCTGTTATTCCTCATCTACAAAGAGAGATTTGTGGTTGCTGTGAATTAGAAAAACTCAGGCATACAGTAAGCACTTAATAGAAGTGTGTCTTAATGAAAGGAATGTAGTAGCATAGAGATAGTAATGAATTCAACAAAGTATAATTTGATAACATTTTTTATTTTATCAGAAAACTATTATTGGCTTTCCAGAGGTGCCATAACAAATTACCACAGTTCAGTGAATTGTAAAACCAAATAAATTTATTCTCTCACAGTTTGGGAGACCAGACATCGAAAACTAGGGACTTAGTCCATTCTGTAATTCCTTCAAGTTCTGACTGCATCAGGTATCCGGGTCTGGCATCCCATCTCTCCAGCCACCACCTTCACATGTGGTTTCTCTGTGTCCCTTCCCACTGTGTCTCTCATAAGGAGACTCATCATTGGATTTATGGTACTGTCTGAAGATCTTTAACTTAATTACTTCAGCAAAAATCGCTTTCCAGTAAATAACTGCACACATTTTCTAGCAATTTCATGTTGACCTACTTTGGAAAGTGAGACCACCAGTCACTCTGCTATAAAAGTGAAAGCATTTCTGTGCCTGTATCACATGCTACTTAATAAGTGAACATCCCTAAGTTTTTGTGAATACTAATTTTAGGACAAGATTTATGTTTTTGTTGTTAAACTTTGTAGTTAGATGACACTGCTATATAACATTGCACTTTTTGTTGCAAAAAAAAAGGTAGCATACTGAATTTCTAATGTTACCATTTCATGCATTAATTCTGTCTCTAACTCACCATTTACGACCATCTTCTGGCTTGACTGAGAGCCTATAAGTCACATGTCTATTCAGGGACGAGTCTTGTATCCATCTTCATCAATCATGGCTTTTTGAACACTGATTCATAACAGAATTCCTTTTCCCCCCATAAATGCATTCAAAAGTCATCTTAAAGCACAGATTAAAGGTCTAAAATCCACTTGCTGTAGTGAAGCTAATGAACTATTCATAGAAACTGCTTGATACAAGTCAAAGATCTGGCGAAATAAGTGTAAAACATCATTCTCAAAGTAATGTCTGTCAGTAACCAGCATCTAGATTCTTACCAATTATTGACAGATAAAAAGGAGCTGTAAGTGTGTGCATGTATAGTAAGACAAATGTTAATAGTTAGATAATTTAGGTGTATATATTTAATAAATACACATTAATTATACATTAATTCATTTTAATAATAAGGTATAGCTTTAAATTTTTAAAAGTGCATATTGCTCCATAGATGTACTCTGAGGTGTCTTGTATATCTTAAATATGAGCAAAACCTTCTACCTGGGCCATTTTACAGTATCTATTTAAAAAGTGAGGATTTGGGAATTTCATATTCCAGTGGTAGTAAAATGTTATAATTTTTAAATTACTTTATTTAAACTATAACAACTTACTGCAATAATTATTCCTATGATAAGTCAGAGAGATATAGTTTTATCTTTATATTGAAAAGAAGAAAGTTATTTTTTTATTACACTACTTACAAAGGTAACTAATCAGACTTTTATTTTAAAATAAATAAAATATGTAGGAACTATTATAAGGAATAAGTACAATAGGTTAGGTTTTGTAAAAAAAAGTGAAGAAAGAACTGCTCTTCTGAAAGCTACTGAGAAATGTCATTTATAACATATTAATGCCTGTGAATCAAGATATGTCCATCAAATACAGTAAAAATTGTATCAAAATGGGATCTCTTTTCTCTAAGAAATCATGGAAGTTCCCTGGAGCTGCGCTTACTGTCCTAATGTGCCTTTGTGTCTGATAGCCTAGGGTCTTTTCATCTCTAACCTGTGCATTATACCTCTGTATTCTCTTTTTTACAGTTCAACAGAAGAGCAGTTTCACTGGCAATCACAAGGTAAAGTATAGTTTCTTGATGAACACTTACACCTACTTCTGCATGCATCTCTATTGATTAGTCCTCTTTAAGAACTTTAGAAAGACTTATCGACATGAGTACAATAGTACCCTGGCACTAAAATTCAATGAAATTGTCTGGTAGCTCATGCGTCATAAGAGTTACTTTATCTCTACTCCCCTATAACTTTCTGTTCTTCATGGATATGTGGAATGACTGGTCTTGGCTTTCCAAACTGCTGACCAAAGATGGCACTGTTGTAGCTAATGAGAACTTCATAGAGGTGATATCTTTGATTCGGAGATTTTAGATTATTACATTTTAGATCAATAAATAACAACCTTAAGCTTTAATGTTATCATTATCATGTTCGTTCATCCCTTTAAAATGTTGTCTTTCAGATGGTCAAAAAGACATTGAAGATGAACTCACAACAGGTCTTGAGCTGGTGGATTCCTGTATTAGATCCCTGCAGGAATCAGGAATACTTGACCCACAGGATTATTCAGCAAGTGAAAGTAAGTTGAATGACAACTATGCTTGAAGAAAGCTAAATACATATGTCTTATGCCATTATTTTCCTTATATAATTGATATGATGAAAAATATCCAGTATGAATTAAAGATGTGCATATACATGTTTCATCTGTTTCATCCCATTCTCTTCTGCTTTCTTCCCATATTTTGCCTGCTACAACTTTATATTAGGTTATAAATTCTCCTAAATCATCATTTGGTGTCTAGATTTCTCATCAATCCCTGACATATTGGTGGCCCTCACCAATTCTTTGATATCTTTTTGGGCATTTAGTCTAGCATATTATATGAACTTATATCTATGTTTCTTTAAAAATAGAATAGCTGGTTTAAAATTAACTGGCAATACTTTCTTCATTCAGCACTTAGTTAATAAAGATCGTTAATGTTATATGAGCATAAGCTTATATAACAAATTTTTGAAAATAGGGCTATTCTAAATAGTACCAAATACTTAGTACTATGCTAAGGTACTATACCTTGTGCAGCTACACTCGATTTCTACATCTAATCATCTTGCATTGCTGTATCAGAATATTTAGAGATTTTTTAATTTCCATTTAAATATATAATTTTCAACCAAAGTAGTGGAGACTGGGAAATGGAAGTACAACAAACATGTATGCACCAAACAATGTAGTATATGAATATTAAAGTGTTAAAAATAAAAGTAGAAATTGATGAAAATTCTGAACATTTCGATATAAATTTCTCATTTTGAGAGAAATACTAGAAGGAAGTAAAGGCATAGAAACTTGGAATTTATAATTAACAAATCAATATATTAAATAAAATTTAAAAGTTACATTAATTGAATGATATATATATATATATATATATATATATATATATATATATATATATATATGTTGTAGATGTCCAGGGGAAAACTACAGAAACTTAGTAGTAACTGGATAATAAAGACTATCCTAAAAATTAAAAAGTACAAAAAGGTCACATTCTTTGATAAAATACAAAAAAATGAAATGTAAATGATAAGCTGATAAGTAGAAATATGACATTAAAATTAAGAAATGTATTTTTTTATCTACTGAGCCACTATAAAAGTAAAAGAGAAAATTGCACTGTTTTCAAAGCAAATAAAATAACAACACTTAATGATGATGCAGTGGTATGGAAAAACTGTACCTAGAGGAAATATTAATTTTGTTTTCAAAAATAGAAAACAAAGTAAAGGAATGTGAGTCAGATTTTTGAAATCTTAAAGAACAGTAATCAGACTAAAGAAAGCTAAAAATGGAGATAATACAAATATTGCAAGGAAAGTAATATAAAGTAAAATAGCATAAGAGATAAATGTTAAATATCAGTAAGTCAATTTATTTATAAATTGGTACTTATTTAATAAATAAATAAAATAAGATAGATATATAAATAAGAGAACTCCTAGAATCTGAGGGACTTTTCATGCCTCCTCCCCATCAAGTTCATTTGATCATAAAAACAGAAACCAAGGGCTCTCAGCAATAACATCTGTGGAGGAAAGGGCAAGTAATGAATATGAGGAATAAATAAATATGTGGAGCAAATAAATAAGAGCGATAAATTTAAAGATTAAAAGGATAAATATATATGCTTTTTAAAACTAAGTCAGCTAGGCTGGGCACGGTGGCTCATGCCTGTAAGCTTCAGCCTATAAAGAGACCAGGGCTGGGGATCGCGGTTCGAGTCCCGCCTGGGGCCTGTAGCAAGACCTAGTTCCAAAAAAAAAAAAATATCTGGGCATGGTGGTGTGCGCCTGTACTCCCAGCTACCTGGGAAGCTGAGGCAGGGGATTGCTTGAGTCTGTGGTACTCCAGGCAATGAGAGCCTGCAGTTCCATGGGCAAAAATAGCGAGACCTATTGTCAAAAAAAAAAAAAAAAAAAAAAACTAAGTCAGCTAATACTCCTGAACTTTCTGAATTGAGACCCTCATTTGAAAACTTTTTTCTTGCTGCATGTGTTCAAATATCTACAAAAAAATACATTAGCTGTCCAAAAATACATCTTTCTAAGTAGTAAGTCAACTGCTCTGGCAAGGTTTTTTGGAATTTATTTTATATTTTTTATAATTTATTTTATAATTTTTTATAATTTATTTAAATTTTTCTTTCACAAAGAGTAGTTCATGTTATTATAGTCTAAATTATCTTTGTGAGGTTCCTAGAATCTTATTTAAGTATTCTTTTTGTGGGCCCCTGCTTCCTTGTTTAAAGTTAAGAAAAGAAACAAAAGAAACAAAACAGGCAAACAAGTGATAAACTCACCATTGAGTTTTATGTGAAAACATCTGAAACTGAAATACAAAGTACTGATTCTTAATAAACACTCACTCTGATCATGTTCAAAAGCACTTAGAGCATGAACATTGAGTAAAACCTACAAAATTAATTCTAAAAGGTTGAATAGATGACTGGGTCAATTATGACAAATTTTACATATTTAGAAGATTACAAAATGAAAATCTCTGTAGTTGAATTGTCTCAAATGTGTAGGAAATAGATTAGTGAAAAGAGTTTAACTGAAGAGAATTAAAGTAAAGAGCTATTTACAAAGGAATGTGCATGATCAAGGGAAAAAGTCTTTAGGAAAGTGACAATATGGGAGTCCTGGACTCATAATCCTGAAGGAAAAAATGAAGGATTGGCACTAACAGAGTCCAAAGACAGCTGGAGCAGAGGAATAACTATCCTAAGCATGCTCTGCTCCTAGAATCTGAGGTCCTTCACTTGCCCCCTACCCGTCAAGTCCATTTGATCATAAAACCAGAGGCCAAGGACTCTCAGTGATACCATCTGTGGAGGAAAGATTGATATAAAGAGCAAAGACAATAACTCAGCACAGATTCTACTGATTCTACTGAATAGTGGAGCAGACTACGTGTTTACATTCTTGATGTATAAATATAATAAATAGATGTGTCGTGGCTTTTTGACACATTTCATATAATTAGTGCAAGCCCATCAGATTCTTCTAGACCCTTGTTTTTGTGATTATCCGATCAATGGATTCATTAGCTGGAGCAGACATGAAATAGCTGAAGCTAAATTAGACCTGGCATGCTGCCCTTGAGAGCCTGCCTCCTAGTCTTAACTCAACAGAGACTAAAGCAGCACTAAATACTAAGTAGGAAATGGTAACTGGTCTCCACCCCAAGCACATTGTATTATTATTTGTGCTTGAAAACTTTCAGTTTTTTTTCCCCAAGGTGAAATTTATTGTAAACCTATCATCTTCTTGACCCGAAGGCAAGTGGTAGCTGCTCTGTCCTTCCGAAGCTGCAGTGTCAGAGATCAATGTTTTCTAACACTTTGCTGTTTTTGAAAAGTGCTATTCTAAACAGTATGTAAATCATGTATGCAACCTTTGCCACCCCTCCACTATTTTGTAACTGCCAGCTGTGTAATTTCAATTTTAACAAATATGTGTCACAGAGTCACTTGGAGAATTGCTATTGCTATGCTGGAAAAAAATACTGACAGAAGCTCTAGGCCATTAGCTTCTCAAATAATGCATAGATTGATCTGGAAACTGCTGTGGACCACGCACCTTATTTAATCCATGCATCCTTGGAGATATTAACTCAGAGATATGGGTGATTATACCTTAGCCAATAATTAACATGAATGTTGTCAATCAAAATCAGAACCAGAATAGACAAGTGGAGAGGGAAAGACTTACCAGTTTATAGAGATTTTTTATATTTTGAAACAGTGATTTTTTTTCCTTTTGGTAGCATATTGACAAATGAATATTCCACAATAGTCTAAAAATTCTAATATTCAATAGGAAGAAAATCTTAGGCACTTGATATATTCCAAATGTTAGCACAAAAGATTCATATTATCTTATTTAGTTCTCAAAACAACATATTTTAAAAAATCAAAAATCAGTCATCTAAGTTGTCATTCTGAGCAAGTAGAATCCTACTAAATTAATCACATGTAGCTTGATGGAGATGAATATATTATTTACTGTTGATTTGCAGCCTGTCATTTTCATTTAATTTCTGTGAATATATTTAATTGTATATCACAAGAGAATTGTTAAGAAATCAAGTTATAAAATATAATTATATTTCAATTGATATAATATAAATGCTATAAATATAAGTATAAATGTTATCAAATATAATTTCCTCTAAAATATGAAATATATGCAATAATAAAAATGATGGTGAGAACATCCTTTTAAAGTGACTGCCTTCATAATTCCTGATCAAAGGAATGAGTGTAGAAGTGACCTAAGATTATAAAATTTTCATAAAAATTAAAGCTATCAAAATGATAAATATATGACTCACATGGCTCAAGACATTAGGGTCAGACTGGTTTGTTTTGTTTCCTATTATGGCAGAAGTCAGGTCCCCAGTTCTAATGGTGTAAGACCCATCCCGCTCTTTGGGGGTTAAAAGACCTGATTCAAATCCATCCACTCTCCTTACTAAACCAGTGGTTGAAGACAGTCTCCTGCACTTATCGGGCCCAAATCCTTGCTTGGAAATGCATTTACTCCTTCTCAGGATGCATCTTCCCTCTTAGATTAAAGTTGTTGAAATTCAAATAGGGAGTCTCCTTTGTAGTTTTCATGGTTCCAAACCTAAAATGTGGATGCAACCTGTACCTCTTGATTCCTTCCCAAGTTCATTCCTACCACCTCATCCGTGACCTTGGCTGGAGTGGAGTCAATTGGAAGGTCACAGCAGTGTAGTGTGGGCAAAGTCGAGGGAAAAACCCAAGTGACTACAGCGGTCACAATGTCCATCAGGAAGCTACAGCCATCTTTCTTCTCAGATGCTAGCTCTCCCTGCTGTTCAGTTGATGCTCAATTTTATTTTCTTAGATTCCTTCTATCACACAGGCATTGAAGAAGCATGTTATTACTTCCCCCAAAGATATCACCAGCTTAGAGGCAAGCCAAGCATTGAAGATTCAGGAGAAGCATGAGGATGCAATATCTCTGTTCCATTCCCTACATGAGAGGAAACAATGCATAGTTTGCCTTAAAATCATCATTTTAACTTGTCATAAAGCTTTGAACTTGGTGAACATTTTTAATAAAAATATGATATTTCTAAAAAAAAAAAAAAGCCACACACCATGCTGAGCAGTGAAAGTTAAGAAGAACTGAACGGAGAAGAAGGCAGTGAAAGTGAGGAGAGTGAAAATGAGAAGGGACATGTGTTTGGAATACAGGAAGAGGCTGAGAGCCCCGGGAGAAAAGTTAGAGGAAACAGCCTTTATGAGGGATGGTAGAGGAGGGGTGTTGGAGGCAATACCTATGGGATGTCTTATGGGGTTCACCAGAAGTTTAAACATACTCCAACTGCTGCCAGTCAAGTAATAAGACACTTCAGTAGCACCTAATGTAATCAAACCTTCATATACCTGATTTTCACTAAATCAATATGGATGCAGGTAGGTGTTACTATGATTCACTTTTTTATATATGTGTCTGTTAAGCACTTAGTAAGGGCAGCGAAGAGTCTCTGTACTGACATTTATATTCCAGTCCAGAATATTGAAAATGAGTAATTGAAATACTCTGACATCTGTGCATGATGGCAGAGCTGGTAATGGGTAGAGTACTATAGGCTTTCCCAGAGTTTACCTGGGGGTTCTAGAGGTCCCTGGGGCCCACTCACAGAATCAGCAAAGACAGTTTTCCCAATGGTAAGATGATGTTCTTAGCTTTCCCTTGCACTGATGTACCTGGAGTGTGTGTGTTGGTGATTCTTTTGTTCTTCACTTTCTCCACATTTACCCAGGTAACTAATTCTATATGCCACCCATAAAAATACTCATTTCTCACATAATGCAAAATCTCACCTGTTCTACTGAGCACCATGGGCCTTATTTCATCTGTGCATCCTTGGAGGTATAAAATCAGAGATACCAGTGAACAGGTTCAGGCTGGAAAGTTTAAGCAACATTCTTGTTTGAGGACATGGCTAAGGTTCCTGGAAGTCCTCCAGGTGGGAGGAACTTTGCTCAGGGACCTAAACAAAATGCATAAGCAAGCCATGCAGCTATCTGGGGGAAAGTGTGATTCATGGCAAATCAGAAAGCTACATAATTCCATAAACACTCTGTCGTGTTTTTAGGATTTAGCTTTCAAATCTGGTTTTCTTCTAGAGCAGTTTGAAATATTTTCTATTTATTTTTATAATTATTGATACTCAAAAATATGATCTTTGGCTATCTTAAGGCTATCAGTTTACAGAATATAGGCAAAATGATTTACTTTTCTTGTTCTACATTAATATATTTGTAGTAAATAATGATAAAATTTTACAAGAGAATAGATTAAAATTGGAGTAATCTATAAAAATACTATTTTGTCATTATAATATTGTGTAAAATCTCATGTACAATGAAACTCAGAACTATTTATTTTAAATTAAGTTACATTTTTTTGTGATAAAGATTGGAAACTCAGTTACCATGTAGTGCAAAAACTGCCTATCTTTTGACTTATCCTGCTACAATTGTCAAACTTGAAAAAGTAGACTTATTAAACTAATAGCATTGATTGGATCTAAACTAGTTTAAAATGCAATGAATGCTTCTTATCCTTGTCGCTAAGGTTTTAATTTTCTCATCAAGCATTACTCATTGAAAGCATCTGGACAGATGAAATTGATATTCTGGAAATAAAGACTTAAGAAAGAAGTTTGAATACAGATCCGTGAAGCACCAACCATATCACATCGTTCTAGATCACTTAGCCTAGGAAAAAAACAAACAAAATAAAACCTTTTTTCCTGGGTTAACTTTAGGACTGATTGATGGGCTGAGTCACTGTTTTCAGACTCTTCTCAGTGAAACTCCTATTTTATGTGCTGTTCAAGGAACTAATGAAAATAGGAAAAAGCAACCTGTTTATCACCACCAATTCCTCGTATTCCAAGTCAGCTTGTAAATCACTGGTTCATCCCGAATGCATAAAGAAAAAACTGTTACTATAAATGAAACGATTAGCTGCGCAGTTTAAGCAAAAGTCAATATTTTTACTCTATAGAGTTAACATGTAGTTAAGTATGACTAAAGTTCTTTGAGCTTGCTTTAAAATAATTGACAATTGTTTGCATTGATTTTGTAATTTGTACAAAGCAGTCCTTTTGTATATGTATAATTTCTACCTCCCATTTCCTTCTTCCTTACTTGATATTTTCTATAAAATGATTCCCCTTTTCTCTTCATTTGATTTGCTCTAAGAATTTACCCTCATTTAAAATAAAGTATTGCTTAATCTTCAAATCATGCTTAACCTCCCTCAAAGATTCAGTAATAAGAAGGTAGAAAGGAATACCGATTGTTTTTATAGATGTGTGTGAATCTGTCGTTATTTTTTAGGGCTTACAATAAAGACAATAAAGATAAGGTTTTATATTATTTTGAAAGAATCAATTTTATCTAAGAGTAAATAAAGACGGTTTCTATAATTCCTGACAAAGGTAAATTGAAACAAAGCTGCCACTGTGAGATGTCTGGTCCTAAACTTGTCTGTCTCGATCTCTGTGTTTATCATTCCTTTGATTATGCTGAATTACCCACCTCACAAAACATCCATTGAGTGTTTATTAGAGACATTGCCCAGTTCCAGGAGCTGTTTATTTTAGTGCATTCTTGTTAATAACACTTTTTTACTATTGATATAAGAATCCTTTGGAATTAAATGGATAATTTAATTACCCCTTAGTGACCTGGTCTTGTTCTTGTGGCTTTTGATGCCACTGCTGGTGACTTTGATAGCTCCATCTCTGTCCTAAAACTTCATTTCCATATAACCAAAATTTGATCTTGGAAGTTATTTTAAAACCCAGAAAGATTAATCGTCAACCTACACCCAAGTCGATGTTAACATCAAACCCAGAGTCCCTTTCTAATGACATGAATTCCCACCAACTCCACCCTAATTAAAAAGTAAACTGTCTTTCATCACAAAGTTGAGTACCCTGTGTGGGACGCCTGCCCATTCTGCCCTGCAGAATGCCCCATGGTGACAATTTCTGGTTTTCTGGGCTTGTTTACTTAATATCTGTTACCTTCTGAGACAGGTGTTCAAGTGAAGTGGATTGGAGTTAGCCACTCCTATATGGCATCTTAGCACATGTGGAACCTGGAACATGTGCATCCCTATCAGCAGGATGCATGCAAAGGCTTCTCTGCTCTGCTGTGCACCCTAGATACCATCACAGTCAGCCTGGTCCTGCTCATGGTCACTTACTTGAGGTCCATCTAGTCATGAAGTCCTGGTGAACTTCTCTTTAAAAATTTCTTAAATGCACACTTTTCTCTCCTAATGTGACCAGTAATTTAGTTCGAATTTCTACAACCTCTGCAGATGTCCATTTCCCATTCTGCAGGAAAACCTGATCCAGAGTCTTCCTGCATAAATGTTCAGGCTCTCTGTTTTCATTCTGTTACCTTCCAAAGAGCCTGCTGCTATTTAAGATCACGGCATTTACTCTGTTAAACAATTAAATCCCACAGGATCTTAATTTAGAGTGTACCATGATAGGGGAGGGCTAATTTTTCCTGGATAATCAGGAATTAGAGTTGGCTTCAGAGAGGAATTGACATTTAAAAAGCACTTGAAGTTTGGGAATGAATTTTGAGGTTGATGTAAAGAAGCAATTCAGGCTAAGAGGAAAGATTGAGCTTTCTCTTTTCACCTATTGGCTCTGATACAAAGTTTTGTGTTGTTTTTTTTTTTTTAAATTTCAAGCTAGCCATTTAAAATCATCTTGCTTTGAGTATTTTGTGTGTAAAATGAAAGCTCATCAGACGTTAAAAAAAACCTTCCTCAATGTTCTGTGGGATAGTACTGTCACAAGGTTTCCAGGACACACAGATCCCAATCAAAGTTTTATTATCAGATCATCTGGCTAGATAATTATAATAATAATAACTGACATTTGTATAGCAATTTATATTTTTCTAAGTACTTTCACTTTTTTGATCTCATTAGGTGCTCAAAATTGCAGAGATTGAAATCTGTAGAAACCAAATGATAACGTGTGATCAGGGAAATGCACTCAGAAGCCACATGGCCTCACTGGTCCCCAGTCCTGCTTGAGGGCCATCTAGTCTCAGCTAGTGGGAGCTTCAATACTGTTCACACATATGGGGAGGATGGTACTGCCCTCCTTGGGATACTGTTAGGACATGATGTAAATACATGGTACTGTTCCCTGTAATCCCTGCACTTTAACACTTAAGACGAGTTACTGGTGGTGCTAGATTCCAAATCCATTGGGTCCAGTGAAGGTGAAGCACCTGTCAACCCCACATCTGCTGAGTCCTAGTCCTGCTGAGTTCCCAGTCATCCTGTGGGTGTGATGGTAACCTACATGACTTGGAAATGCCACACTGTGAGCCTCTGGGTTGTGCCTCCTATTGCACAGAATGCAGCTGAATGAAGGCCAGCTGTCCTCTAGGCCTGATGTTCAGCTCAAGCAGGTGAGCGTAGCAGTTCCCCATAAAGTCTTAAAAGTTTTTGTCAGTACAGTACATGCATAGGAAACACTAAGATAACTAGTTTGTCCAAAAAGGCACTAACTGCATGTTGATATTGAAGTACATATGTTGTCAGGACCTAAAAGTCTTAATTTTTAAGCAGAAACTTGATGTTTCAGCCTTTGTGTCTGCTGAAGTAAGTCTCTGTCCCACAATGGTGGAACCAGACTTCCCCTCAAAGCACTGAGTACCGTTTGGCACAGACTCGCTTAGGAAGAACACAGCCTGGGACACAGAGATTTCTCCTGCAAGCAAGTTGATGTCTATTTAAGAAAGAATTTTTCCCGTCTGATGTTGTAGATGTGTATAGGTGACTTAAACAGTGTGCTTCAGTGCTAAACAACAACTCCTGGACTTGAATATGGAAGATAAGCAACAGAGTTTCATATTAATTTCACTGGGTATGACACAGATTGACCCCAAACCTCTACTGATCTGTGTGTTCACTTAGTACAATCATGAGAGATAATCAACCACTGTGTTACATAGGTTGCTGTGGAATCTCCCATCATTCCATCCATTTGAAAAGGCATTGAGATCTTGGCTTTGCACTCAAGATGCTTTGTTCCAGGTACCTCCTGGGGTTACTGGCAGGTTGCAGGGACCTCAACTTGCATTGTACTCAGGGTCTGTCTCTACTGTCCAGTGGGGAATAATGTGCCCTGGTCAGACCAAGACAGAGCCTGTTGGACTTTTATCAATTTATCAGGAAATGGTACACCTCCTTCTTCTGGCCCCCAGAGCAGAGTTATGGATAGACACCTAGGCTCAGCTCTAAGGGCTGCCCCATCATGGAAGGTCCAGAATGGTTGAAAAAGCTGTGAGACCCCTTAGGTCTATGTCCTGGGTGGACATAAGCAGAGAATGGCTGCTGCTTTCTGTAATCTAGCAGTACATTGTGACACACCCTTGCTCACAGGTCAAGCTGCTTCTAGAGCAGTTTTATTGCAATAAGACCTTATTCACTTTTCCTAAGTGGAATTTCAAGACTTGGTCTCTTCCTCCATACCCTTTACCTCCACCAACCTAAAAACTCTCTAACAGAATTGTATTCCCCATTAGGTAGAGTTTGTACCCTCAGAGATTCAACCTGATTTACATCTAACCAAACCAGACTAAATGGAAAGTCAAAAGTTTAGGGAGAAAAATCATAATTTAAAAAGCCAAAACTATAACTGCTTTTGAAATCTCTGGAAAATACACATTTTCTACCTCAATGCACAGTAATGCTACTAAAACCAATCAAGAGTAATGTCAATGTTACTTCCATTATAAAGTGATTAAGAATTATCCTGTAATTGTAAACTTTTTCATTTCCTCATATTGCTGTGCTCTTTAAAATTGGAATGAATAAATGGTGCTGAATGAAAACTACTAAGCAGTGGGAAAATCATGCTAGAAGGCTTGTAGTGTTTCCACTATTGTTCTGCACCTCCTTGCAGGAGATATGTCAGTGTTGTAATATTATGATACATCTGTAATTACCTTTGTCAGAGTACATGAGGTTTCACGCTTGAGGTGTATGAACAGAGTAATGAGACAGAGAATGTAAGCTTGTTTTTGTTGAGTATTGATCTAAGACACTACTGATCCTATGAAAGAGAAGACTTGATTAGTTCATGATGGGTACTTTGGGAGCACATAAATCATATTTTAATTGAAATGCCTTTGAAAAGGGACTTCAAATTGTTGTCTAAAGATCCAGCATGGGGAGCATTAGTAGGATTCTATCAGTAGGTTTCTAACGAGTCTATTCCGAATGTACAAGATTGCTTGACTTGCTAACCACATACATACAGGGAAGTCCATCAGAAGAAGTCATACCATCACTTTAAAAAGCAAATAACCACTCTTCTGCTTTCTAGATAATGTTCAGCAATTTCAATGAAATTAATGATTTTATTTCATTTTATTGTCATTTCCAAAGGTCTGGGGACTGGTATGTGTGTTTCACCTTTCATTGCCCTGAAGATGTATCACCATGAGAGAGAGGGCATGGCCAGTGAAACTCTGTGTTATTGGGCTGTCCTGAAATACATAGAAAGGTTTCAGCATGAAAGGCTACATTTTTGTCAAGCAAAATTGTTACCCCAAGCCCTGAAACCCTTCACTCCTACCCAGCGCACTCTCTCCTCCAGTTGGTTGTGACCTTCAGTGAGGTAGAAACAAAGGGTCAAGCTCTCAGGCAGAGTTCATCACCATCTTCCCTATATGTGCCTCTCCCTCCTCCTCCTGGCAGTTGGTCCCCATCTGCCTCTGCCTCCCACAGCTCTCCCTTTCCCATCCAGAACTTTTTCCATAACCCAGACTGCCCCTGGCCTGGACTACCCCTTAAGTCTGTTCCTATAGCCTCCACAGCAGCAATAGAGGCAATACGTTCCTAGCTGCCTGAACAGAACACCAAACACACTCCCCATAAAGACACTGTATATCTGATGAGTAAGCCTCTGACACCATCACTGAATAGTAAAGGATTTCCTGTAGGCTGTTGCAGACTTCACCATCTGGTGTATACTGTTTTCTTGGGAGTGTATTTTCTAAATTAACAGCAGAAAAATTACAATTGTACTTTTGTTGTGCCCTTCTTAGTAAAATTGGAGCTGAATAGCAATGTAATGATTTCCTTGCTTGACTTCTTTCCAGCAGCTGTAAAGTTTCCAAAGTACTGTGTCTTCCCCAGGACTGATGAGTTGGATTGAATTATTATTCAATATCCAATGAGCGAAAACTATTTTTACATTGTTTAGAACTTCCACCAGAGGAATTAAATGGAATGGCAAGGTCTTATATGGCAAGGTTTCCATGAACATAAAGTCACATTATCTTTGTGCCAAAAAAAGCCCATACCATGTCAAATCTGAAACAGAAAGCTTTGTTCTAGTCTTAAAAAGAAAGAAATAAGGAGTTTGAATTTTGCTTACACCTCATAGAAATTATACTACTATCCAAATGCCAAAGAGGAAGATTAAGGATGGGATAATGCTATGCATAGTGTGTGTAAATATGACTTTCCTCCACCCACTAAGAAGTGACTGTGATTAAGATAACATAAGAAAAGCAGTGTTGCCAGTATAGACCCTAACTCACTCTCCTTCCTCCAGCCCCTTCTCAAACACACACAGTGGAAAATGCAAGTATACTTAGCCTGTTCTATACATCCTTTGCTTTCCAAAGTAAGAAATTTGATTAAAGAAAATTTTCTTAAAAAAGAAAATGAGAACGGTCCCCCCCAAATAGAATGTAAGCAAATAAAATAGAACTTCTTGTAACTTAATAATAAGGCAAAGAACAGTTCTCATTTCTACACTTGATCTTAGCCAAAAGGCCGAGAAGCAATGCAGTTCTCATTTCTTCATCACTTTAACATCAGCCACTTTAGCAGCACCAATTTTAACACTTCATCCTCTCTTTGTTCTTTGACTGTGCATTGCTGGAAGGCAAAGATAACCAGCTGTCAGAGATCACGTGAGATCAGGGTGAATTCTACATTGTAGGAAGAGCTATTAATATTTTAAATGCTGTCTCTCTACTCTTCAGGCCTAGAGGTATCACATCACTATTTATACAATAGAAGTTGGCACTGATTGGAAGGTTTCAAGTGTTTAAGCATCCCGGTGGTTAAGTAGGAGATATAATTATATGAACAAAATTAACATGTACCAAAAGGTAGACTTTTAAATTATTTCAAATGTTTCTGATATGGTCTGGTCCCAAAATAACTACTTGATTAACTAATTTGTCTCATAAGAAATATCTCTATGTAGGTCAGGATGAGATCACTTGAAAAAAATTGACTCTTTGGAGAACTTTTAAACCACCAAAAAAAAAATCTCATTTAAGAGCTGGAGTTGAATTATATGGTCATTTTAGTTCTCAGAATTCAAAGCATAGATGGCTGGAATCATGTGCGTGTGATAATTCTAGGCTACTCGCAATAAATAATACATGTCATTTCTGCTCCAGCGAGGCTGTCACTTACTGCTCTAAATGACTTTTCATGCAGGGCCCAGCCTGCTCTCCCAGAGTGCACTTCAGCTCAATTCCAAACCTGAAGGGTCCTTCCAGTATCCAGCCAGCTACCATAGCAACCAGACCCTGGCCCTGGGTGAAACGGCCCCTGCACAGCTCCCCGCCCGCGCCACACAAGCCCGGGGTGCTGGCCAGAGCTTCAGCCAGGTACGTGTGGGGAGGGCCCTTGGCCGTGCGGGTCCCTGGGCACCGGGAACAGAATGGGAGCAGGGCTGGGAGCTGGCAGGACCCCTGTCTTTTCTAGGCTTGTCCCATAACTTCAGCAGAACACTCTTCCTGTGGCAATGGGGGAAATGAATAGAGTATCCTCTTGAGCAACGCTGAACTGTGTACACCTCTTTCCTGGGGCTGTCTGCTCACGCTCCAGCCGTTTTGTGTATTTAGTGGTGTGAGTACGTGGGTGTGTGTCTCCTCACTCTTTCTTTGTGCCTATGGGCTAGAAATAGGACATGGTTTCTAAGTTTGCCTATGCAACTGGAATATCTTTTCTTGAAAGGAACAACATAGAAATTATTCTTCAGAGTTTGTCATAGGAAGGAGCACAGCATGCATGCGTGGTCGAGTTTCAGAGCTCTTCTGAAGAGGGTTGTAAGTAGTTTAGTTGCACTCTGTCAAGTTTGGTTCTGAAATGAGCCATTAATGGTTTTTTTTTTAAGGTGTACACTTCTTCAAGTTTCACTGCACAAATTTATCAGCTGCCGTTAAAACAGCTCTTGGTAAAAAGGAGTGGCTACTGATCTGAAATGTTCTTTCAAGAAGATGTAAATGCTATAATATCTCTACCGATATATCTATGTGTGTCTGCATGTATAGATATGTAGATAAGTACATCTAATCTGTGGGTGTTGTTGTATTTAACCGACCCACCAGAATTATTACATTGGAGGTCTATCTTGTTTAAAGCTGCTTTAAACTTTATTTCACCAAGATATTGCCCTTAAAAAGACAATGTTGTTAAAATCTCTGTTTCTGCTCTTGGAATGAAACCATAGCACCCCTTCAGCTGTTAAGTTTCACTTCATCCTTTTGTATTTATGGGGAAGTATCTTTGCCAGAAACTTGCTCCAGCCCTCGCCACCCCTATCAGCTCCTGTGACAACCCAGTCATCCTATCGCCAACTAATTGGTATTCACCCTCGTGTCACTAAACCAAAACTACATGAAGGCAGGGGTATTTTTGTGTTTTAATAGTGGCCCCTAGACATCCTCATGGCCCCGGAGAAGTGCAGTGGAGGGAGGGAAAAGAGAGGGAAAGAGATGAGCTGAGATGTCTCACGTAGGACACCGCAATGGGGTTTAAGGTAACATGCACATCCAATGCAATGCCTCCAAGCATGTCAGTCATTAAAGTGAAGTGATTGTCCCACCAAGTACTGAAAACACAAGTACCTTCTACTAACAAGACTCATGAACACCAGGGACTTTGTGCCTTTCACTTTCAGCAATACCAAGTTATAGGGGGTGGGGTACCATGAATTAGGTGAAACCTTTCACTGAGAAGGTCCTACCCTCACTGGTGGCTGTGTAGGAGTCACGTTCAGGGGACATCTCTTTGGTGTGGAGAAGGCAGGTGGGTAGGGTAGGAGCTGATATCTGGAATTCGGAGCCACACGCGCAGAGATCTCTAGTACCTGAGGAGGATTTCACCTCTTCCAAAGCCCAGGAAGCACTTGCAGATGCAGATGTCAGGGAATGTCTAAATATAGTTTTTAATTTATCAGAAAAATGTATTCTACTGGTACAGAAACATCTATATGTGCTGTTATCATCTAAAGAATATGATCCCTCATTGTTTCATTATAGATGATGGTTGCATCATGTCTGAAATACTGAGAAAGGGATTTGCATAGCCGTATTTGATTTTTAAAGCTAATTTTAACATGGGATGGAAGCTGTATGATTTCTTTTTCCTCTCAAAAACATCCCTGTGTTGAGAGAAATTACTTTTCTTTTTTTTTCCACCCACACTGGTTCTCTCTGGTTCTCTTTGACCTTGGTGTGCTGGTCGTGGTTGGATTACATTCAATTTTGAAATCTTTGGGCATACAAGTGGATCTCAGCCCTGTATTATCCTTATTTCTGGCTGCTCTTCCAGGTCTGAGGGGTCACATTCAGAAATAAGGGATATTTTATACTCAAATCAACCCATGAAAACTATGAATTTAGCTTTTACAGTTTCCTAGCTATTGTCAGATATGTAACTTGTAAAACAGTAAAGTTGTGCCTTTTTTTATTTTTATCTTAAATTCAGTTATTACTGTTGCTTGGCTTTTCCTTATCAATATCAAGGCCCTGTAATTTGAGTTTCAGACACTGAGTCAACTGAAAATAAAAATCAGTATTCTCAGAGCTGAGCCTCAGGGAAAATGGAAATATTGGTGCCAAGAAAAAAGCATGTCAGCTTATCAAGGAGTTCGGGAGCATCTTGTAAGCCCAGCTCCTAGTAGCTGTTAGATCAAGGCTTTCTAACTTACAGAACTTATGACAAACCTCCACTGGCAGTCAGGAGTAGTCTTTTATTTATACACCTTTACTTCATTCCCACAATAATGCCATGCTACCATCTACATTTTGTTTGTTTTTATTTAGTACTTGAGATAGTTCCTACACATCTATAGATGAAAAGACTCCAGCTAGTTCCACTGAGGGGCATTCTCCTGCACCCAATGTGGCCCCCACAGTGAGAAGGGGGCAGAATCTTGACTCTGTTGAACTCTCCCCATCCCCAGCGAACATTTTCTCTTCTATCTTGGCCATTTCCTTTAAATGCCTCTATACCTTGAACCTGTTAAGAGATGCATGATATAGACAAGCTGTGTGGGGACTTAAACACCTCCACGTTGAGTGTTCTTGCTGGAGGAGTTCATGCTGATGTCACTAATTGCCATGGGAGTGAGACGTAAAAACTCAAAATGACAGGATTATGCTTCCCAAGGAAAATCTGCTTTCAAGTTTAATTGGAAAATGGAGGGAGGTGTGCAGGCATCAAGACTGTATGTGCTGTGTCATCCAGGTGTGTGCAGACATGTGTGTGCATCCTGGTGACCCCTGGTACTGGAGTAAAGTTTCCATCATTTATCAGGCTTGTGGGTAGGATGCCATCTGAACATTCAAAGCAAGGGTGGTTGGAATTTGTTTTGTTGACAGAGGCCTTAGTGATGGCTCTGTGACTCACACCCAGTGATTGGTGCTGCCGACTTCATGGAGCTCCTCTAGGACCATGCTTCCGGAGACTGTCAGAGGAATACTGAGCAGGTAGTTAGCTGTGGCTGTGTTTGGTGGCCAGTCCTGTAGTTGCCTCTGCTTTTCCCCATCATATTGCCCTGCACTGGAGCTGAAACCACTTCCTACTCTTCCTACAATTCCATTCAGAAGTGTGAATACTGCCACATTCTTAGGGAGATGCCTGGTGGCTACAGGAAATTGAAACATGGGCTGTTGTCTATAAAATAAGATGTGAATGATAGTGGATACTCTAGAAAAGCAGTCAGCTTTTGGAGAAACAGCCTTGCAGCTACTTTTTGACTTAGCCTTATCCCAACACTGGTGCCTTGATTTCAATGAACTTGGGAATCCTCCTCTCCCAGGGGGTTTTCAGAGCCCAGGAGCCAGTCCATTTAATGTTCTGAGTGGTATGTGAAAACTCATACCTCCAGGTTAGAATGACTTTTAGAGTTCCCTTTAAGTTGTTAGATGCCAGAAATGTTGGGAAAGTTCAATTCACAGCTTCTAGTCCAAATTACCCCCAAAATCATCAACACAAAAATGCCTCTTTTTTTGTTGTTTAAATGGAAATGTGTCAGCTAAAGTAAAGCAAATGCTCTTCTATCTATCTCATAAATCAGGCTAGAATGCACATTCAAAAGAGTATCAGAGCTATTTAGAGGTTCTAAATTCACTAAGATTCTAGTTTAGGCAGTTGCTTGTAAATGTTTGCTGATAGTTGTTTGCTGAGAGGTTCTCACCAGGCTATGTGCCTAGCCTGTGATCCAAGTGTAACCAGCAGGCCCCCCCTCATTTCAGTCTGAAAGTAATTCTGTGGGTCACAAAAATCCCATAAAATATTACTTTGGGGTCACTTCCCATAGTTCTCAGCACTGTCTTCACTGAATTTTTTTAAAGGCACTCTTCTTAGTGGAAACCCTTACATATCTACCCTGAGGCCCTTCCAGAAAGTGACATGAACCCCTGCCCATTCTCAGCTGCCCTGCAGGCTCCCAGCCCCCACCTCTAGCCAGGCTCTGCTGTTGTAGCCTCCATTCTGGGCTCCTGCTTCAGATCCATGTTGGCCTTTTTGTGACTCTGGAGAGCTGTCCCAGTTCCCAGAGAGCCATCTCTCAATTTTATGTGTGTCTCTGGGCCAGTCTCTGGCCATCATGGTGCTTTTAAGTGCTTACTGTGGTGCATAAGCTAGTATATCTGCTTCCAATGGCATGGTAAGGAAGCAGAATACAATACCTCGCAAAAGGAAGCATTCTAGAATCAGTGGTTGGGTCTCAGAAAATGGAAAGTGAATGACTGAACTGCATCATTTGTCTGGAGATGAAGAGTTCTGTGAAGAGGGGAAGCATGCAGACTAGCATGAGCAGCATCTACAAGGCAGGATGGGGCATGGCATGTGGACAGAGACTCTAAGGAGGAGAGGGAGGAATGACCTGTGGCTGTCGTGTTCAGGGAGTAGCAAGGAGGCTGAAGTGACTAAAAGGGGACCAGATGAAGTGTGGTCTGGGAGACTAAGCCCACCCTTGTGAGGTCTTATTTTTCACTTGGTGTGATTTGAAGAGGCAGCAGAAAATTGTGAGCAGGCAAATTACACATCCTGACTCATTTGTTACCCTAGAGTTGCAGGTTTCCCCTGCTATTCAAAAATAGGATGAGTTTGGGACCATTAAAAAATGTTTTCTATATAATCAATGGTAGCAGCATTCTAGACTTCCAAAATAACCTGCAAACCCTACCAAATAGGGATGGTCTACTTTCAGAGAGTGAAGGAGTCCTGTAATTGCCTCTGCTTTTCCCCATCATATTGCCTTACCACTGGGACTGAAACCACTTCCTGCTCTTCTACACTTCCATTCAGAAGTATGAGCACTGCCACATTCTTAGGGAGATGCCTGGTGGCTACAGGAAATTGAAAGGTGGGCTTTTTTCTATAAAATAAGCCATGAATGATAGTGGATACTCTAGTCAGCTTTTGGAGAAACAGCATTGCAGCTACTTTTTGACTTAGCCTGTTAAACAGTGTCTGGACTCTCATGTCTTCAAAGTCTTCCTCATTCATGACAGGTCATTATAAATATGCCTTCTGCTGCTGCTGCTGCCAGAGGCTGATGAGTTTGGGGAGCTGGAGACATTGTCTGCTTGTGTGTTCCTGTCAGGGGGCTTTGAAGGTCAAGAGCTGTGTAAAGAGACCCCAGGAGGCCAAGGAGGAGAAATCCCCAGCGAGTTCCTGGTTTTGCATCATTGATTAGAATGAGCTCTAACAGATGACTGGTGGGACTCCACTCTCCACTCTGATGTGCAGTTGTGAAAGCAGTCTTCATTAAGGGATACTTAGAACAAAGCCGCTAAAATGCTGGAAAGCACAAAATCGCAGAGATGTGTGTAGTGTAGAATGTATACATTATGCAGCATTTCAAGGAGAAGTCATGTCATTTTGTGTATTTTCCATGTCATATTTGAAGCTGTCAGTGTATTGGATTTGAAGATATTTTTCAGATGATTACCTGCTAGAAATTCCTGCTTGTTGCTCTGTTTTAAAATCTTCCCCCTCCACTTGCTCTCTCCATCTAAATACACTCAATCTGGCTTCTGTCATGGAGGCATTGCTCGTTGCAGTGAGGGGTGTGTGTTTTACCCTAATATTTCCTCTTCTGTGCAAATATTTGCATTATTTGAGGTATGCTAGATGAGCCTCTGGCTGAAATAAAAGTTTCATGTGCTGTATTTTTGACAACGCTCATGTTTTTTTAGAAGAAGTTGCTAGAAAGAAATCCTTCATATACATTATTCTTTAAGAGATGTCTATATAAGACAGTTATGTTATTTTATCCTCCTTCCCTGTGTTTCTGCCTTTGGTTGAACACTGCAATAGCATATGAAACACTTTTCAGAATATTTATCAACAATGATCCTGATCATAATTTTATTAAGAGGAGGTTAGAGGGAATTAAAGCCTAGTACCCAGAATCAAAAATTTGTAACTTTTCCAGTTTGTTTAGATAATTGATTAGAGACCCTGGGAAAGAAGGTGTATCCACTGCCACCTCCTTCTAGGTGCAGCACCAGGGGTAATAGGGTGTGTAAGATGACCCACCCTCCCCTCACCCTCTCCCATAATTTTATGACCCTCATACAAATACAGAGTGAAAATCATCTCCATTTTCATCTATAACATTCTAATTATCATGGCCACTTAATTGAGATGTTCTTTTCTGAGAGAGAAATTCCTTTTTGCCTTGATTTTTCAATTGCAATTTTTCAATTGCAATAAGCTCTGGCTCTCAATGATAATGTAACATCACCACCAGGTAAACCCAGTTTTCTTCATCCCAGAGGTGATGACACTCTAGGTCCATGGCATGCAGAAGCTGTCTCTTCATTTTATGCTTATTCTGGGTTTTTACCAAAACCAATAATCCTTGGGGTAATTGCTAGGTGAGGAACTTCGATGACTGTATTTAACTATTTCCAAAATTACTTTCTCTCACAGTAGCAGGGTTTTCTACCTTGGGAATTATGTTAAAGAGTGTTACTCCTTTGAAGGACAATTTCAAAAGAGAAGTGGAGTAAAGGTTGGGGTAGAGGGGTGTTGACATAATGTTCCAGAAAATTAAGTACAACCTAGGAATTAAGTTGACCTTGATCGGGGGGATGGGCTTTATGTGATTACACTATATCACGGGGACATCTCATCTGCCAAAAGAAGACAGCTTATATTTTGGAATTGGTAGTTTCTTCTTGTTTCCAGGTTACTAGAGTAAATTGCTTTGCCCATTTGCCCTATGCAAAGTTATTCTAGCAAAGTTACAAACTTTCTGGTGTTGTAGTCAGCTGCACTAGGCAGGTATGAATAAGTTATGTTACCAGATTGTTTTGCGTTAGAAATGGATTTCTTCAAAGATGTCATCTTAAAGGTGTGTCCTGTTTTTCAGTATTTTTAACTTTTCCAAGAAAGAACATTCAACCATGACTTTTCTTTCCATTTAATCTTTTGCCTTTGTATTCCCTCAAACCCTAGCCCATTTCTGTCCTCACTGAGTCCATTTCCATTTCCATTTCTGGGCCCGGACTCTCTCGGTTCTGTCTTACTTTGACAAATGCTCTCTATCATCATCTCTTGTGATGTCATTTCTTCCACCCATCATCTGGACCACCACAACCAGAATTACCTGTTAGAAGGAAGCACAGGATGTTAGGTGCACCAGAAACATGAAAAGAGATGAAAGCATCTGATGGGGGAGTGGCCTGCTGACTTGAGGTCTCTTCTGGGAAGCCACAAAGCAGGGGCTCCTGTAACCCTATTCCAGATGCTGTCATCTGCCGAGCATTCTGGGCAAATCTTCCTCCTAACCTAGAGTAAGGGATCTTGCTGACAGCAGCTTGACTAGTCTAAATGCATCTTCCCACAGACTGTCTGCCTGTAAATCATGAGCTGCTTTATAAAATGTGGTGTTGTCCAGTGACCCCGCTGACTCATGTTCTGAAGTCATGATGCCTTAGAGTCCAGCTGTCAAGTCTCTTGTTCACTGACTGTAAACACTGAACAATTTTTGTTTTGATTTTTTTACTGCAAAATCCCCAAAGAATGAGGGTCAAGTAAGTTTCCAAGTTCAGAGAATTTCTTCCCCTTCTTGCCCCCATTTTATTTCTATTACCCCCTCCACAGAAGATACAACATGGTGGATCAGGAAACAGCTATGGCATTCAACTCATTTGTAGATGATTATAGCAAATTTGAAATAATGGTTTATCAAACTGATTGAGTTGAATTAATGCATGAAACTGTTGGTTCATGTGTGTTGGGAATATTGAAGTATTGCCTAAGTTCCTACTTCAATGTCTTTTTTCTACTTATTTTGAAAATACACCTTCCCCTTAAACACAGCTACAAAAGAGCTATAAATGCACACCATAGACATACAGAGGTATTACTGTACCCCTAAAAATGCACATGGAAATACAGAAAAACATGTAATATAAAAATTACCAAGTCTAGTGTATCTGAAATCTGGCCTCTCTGAAACTTAGATGTGAACCTTAGTACAAATGAAATACTTCATTTTTAAACATTTTAATGCATGAGATATATTGCTTATGGCTTATGTCTCACTAAAATAAAAAAATTCTTTTTTTTGCTAAAAGTATAATATATATGAAAATATCCTTATGACCATCATGTTCCTTTTTCCTTTTGGTTAATTTCCCATTATGGGAAATGAGAAAGAAATGATATTTAATTTTTAATGGTATTTAAAACACTAAACTCTGCTCCTGGGAAGCTATTTAATCAGATACTCTTCATTGACAATGGTACCCTTCCTTGTTAATTTCACATAGGTGGTACCCCCATTTTGGAGGGGTGAGATGGAGTCTGATCCAAAAAAGCTGATAATGAAGACTTCACAGGAATCATACCCTTTGGTAATTCATACCATAAGCTATGACATTATTGAATTTCCAACTGTTTTAGCTATTCCCATAATTTCTGATATCATAATCTTGGTAAGGGTCTCATTATCAATCAAAAATTTATTTCAATTCTCATTGCTTCTACACACATATTTTCAAATAGCCCCAGGGACATAAAGTAGGCATTTTTCTTTTTAAGGTGAAATTTTAGAATTCTGACTGTAAAGTTGGGTTTATAGTTTTAACATACTTTTTAAGGTGAAACTCAGCTTCTTATGACAGGTAAATGAAACTGTGTTAAAATGTGCTTATATTATTTTTAATCCCTATAAATTACTAGAGACTTGAAGGAGACAGAAGTGTTAAGAACCCTAAAGTGGTAAGAGTTGATACATGAACTTACATAATACAACAAAGTATAAACCTTAATAGAAAGAAACTTTGTAAAGATTACTTTTCTTGTTAATTGATTTAAAAAAAACAGATGTCTTTGTTTAGCCTTGAAACTATTTCTAAGTCCTATTACTCTGTAGACTATTAGAATGGAGAATTCATCCTTGATTATACATTATCTCCTGCCGCCATAAGTATAGTCCCTGCAGTCCAGTGAGATACCACCAGCCACATTTGCTATTTAAATTCAAATTGATTCACCTTAAATGTGTATTCAATTCCTGTGTGCATTTCAAGTATTCAAAAGGCTCATGTGTCCAGTGACTGCCATATTCAACAGTCAGCATTTCCTACATGGAAAAATACCAGTCTTAAGATGTGTTTTAATTTTTATTGTTTTGCTTTGTAAAAAAAAAAAATGCAAAATTTAATCAAGACACTGAATGTTTAAAAGTTTTTCCAACTGTTCAAATCAATCAGATATTCAGAGTTAGTGTGGTAACTCTCAAAACTTCTGCAGATTTGGGAGCCAGTTAAGTTACAAGACTGTAATTCAATGGAGACTAGAAGTTTCAATGTATTCAAAAGAAAACAATGTTCTCAAAATGGACTCAAGGTTTTCCTTAGTAGCTATGTTATTTTAATCTTTAAATACTAGAATTCTGAAGTATCATATTGTTTAAATTTATATCTATATATCTTGGCATTTATTTGATTAAGAATTGCCATGCTTGGTAACAGAATCATTAATGTTGCATAAATTTATTATTAATCTTACATATACAACACAAAACCAAACAGTATTGGTTTTGTTGTAAGAAGAGGGCTCTCCTTAGACTCTGAGAGCTCTTTCTCCTTACTGTGTTTCTGTGGGGACAGTTTTACAGAACTCATGTTGGAGGCTTTTATGTCACTTTCCAGGTGAGGTTTGTGTAGCAGAATGGGACTCAGGTCCTAGCAAAACTTCAGAAGAAAAGTAACAGAGGAGGAAAAATAATTTTCCCTCTATCCTTTTAGATGGTCAGCTGAGATTCTTCCTGGAATAAAGGACAGATTAACAGGAGACAAACAAATTACCTATGTGCTGGGGTACCCATGATATGGGACCAAAGAGCAAGTCAGAAAATTCAGACTTCCATTCCTGAGGGGAGGATAAGGACTGGGGTGACCAAGGAGAGGAAAGAAGCTCACAGGATTAAAGAAAAAGTAAATGTCTGGGAATTTAATGATGGCCTGGTCGTATAGATAAGTGATTAAAACGAAGAGTTACCTCGGATACTGACCTTTCTGGGTCAGGCTCCCAATTCAGATTCTTTCAGGTAGTTAAGGGGGAGGTAAAGGTTTTTCTGGAATTTTCTGAATCTTGGCTGCATTGAAAACTATCCACATTCCAAGGTATCAGGTTTTGGGGAGGCTTGTTCTGAACTGTTTGAAAGTAAGTAGAAGTCCTTCTCTATAGTAAATCAGTGATTCTCATACCAGTAATATCTTCCTTCAGGAGACTGATAGAAATGTGAACTCTCAGAGCTACTCCAAACATCTGGAGCACATCCAATGTCTTCTAGGTCAGTGACTTGCAGGTTTCAGTGACTTGCATGCTTACCTTGAAAATGTGCTAGAACAGCTCCCTGTCAATGCTGAGTGCATGTATGGAATTCAGTGAAAGTGGGTCTGTGCTGAGCCAGTCCAGTCCTGATACTGGCTGCTGGTACAAGGAAAACCTTGTATAAGGGATCCTTTAGTATAAGGGATCACTTTTTCTCATGGTTAGTTGCTCATTGGTGAGATTCCAAAATGCCTGCACTGCAGTGGTGGATATAGAATTAAATGACTAGTCTACAGCTTGAATACTGAGATTTAAAAAAAAAAAAATCTGGTGGTAGGTAGTATTATCACATTTGAGAAACTCATTCTCAGAACTTTCACTGGGAGGGAATCAAAATTGGCCCATGTGGCAACTGTGTGCCTTCACATGAGGCTGGAATATATCTTCAGGGCTCAGGGGGAGTACATGGGTTCTGCAGACCTTGTCCATCACTTTGTACCCATGAGACCCCTGGGACCAGGTTAATCAGCCATTCCTTCATTTATCCTGCAGATATCCATGACATCTCTACTATATAGCAGGCCTGTGGTGCTCACAGGAGACACATCATTGAATAAGATGGAACTTACATTTTACTCTCGCCCCTACTGCTAAACCCAAAGTGATTACTCTGTGGTGGACTATAGTTACAGCCATAAGAATAGATTTTATTCATTGAAAGCTACTGCAGAGGGGAAAAAGAGATTTGGCACAGTACTGCACTCAATTCCAAAGATAGCAAGGAAATGTGGGGGCTACCCTGGAGGGCAGAAGTTGGGGGGTCTGTAGCTGGAACTTTACTAAGAGCAACATCAAGGTGAGGGGAAATAGTGACTGAACTGATCTAACAGGATCTTGGCTGAATGCAGGCTGAGTGATGGACATCTGGGGGTGCTGGGAAATGAGGAACCCCATCACCTACGGTGCAAGATCAGATTTGGGGAACAGGAGTCCTGCTAAATCTGACTTAGTAGGATTCTTCCCACAACTGAGCAATGTTGAGGTGAAAACTGAAACCCAAAATTGAGGGCCTAGTTGAGAAGAGAGCTCAGAGGAGCCTCAGTTGGTCATAGGGATGATCTTTGCGCTCCTCCCCAAAAGAGAGATGAGTATTTTATATATGCCAATAATGAAGTATATGCATTGTATATAAATAAACACATCTTGCAAAGAAAATATCTTTCAATAAACCAAGTCACTCTCTTTCTAAGGAGCTCTTAATAGAGGGTTTTGATCTTATTCAGTTAACTCCCTCAGATTTTCACATGAACCTGACAACCCAGGTTAAAATCTGGAATGCTATGTGTGTGGGTGAAAATGCCCAATCTATCACTTGCCAATTGCCATTCCCAAACAGGTGCACAGGTGTCATTGAAACTTTTAATGAAGATCATCTGCTCAGTCTCTTGCTCCCCTTCAACTCAGGCTCTCCCTCCTCACCTCGCCCCATTTACCCAGATTTTAAGCCCTTCCCAGCATCTTTCTGCCTCTTCCCCCTCTACTGGTATGTGGGGGGTGGGGGGAGGGGGGGGGGGAATGCGGTACACTCATCCCATTTCATACCACCCTGCTCTCAAAAACCTTTCTCCTGCTCCAAGAGAGCCTGGAAGATCCCAGCCCTCCTGCCCTGAAGCAGTTGACAAAATAGAGTTTTCATTGGAATGCAAATTTGTCTCTGGACAGGATTCAGGAAAAGGGCTTTCCCCTCCAGCTGTCTCCACCCCAGCTCTGGTTGTCTTTCGTGTTCTTGTAAATGAGAGGCGACTGGCTTTCAGGACACAGCTGTAGGGGCCTCTTAAAGGCAAACTAGAGATCATTAAAAAAAAAAAAAAAAAAAACTAGGAGACCAGCTATTAAAATCTAGAAAAGGTGTTGTTGTTTTTTTTTTTTTCTGTTTTCATTGTGCAGTGACTCTGCTTCCTCTAGAAGTGCTTTAAAAAATACTGAAAGACGATGCGTATTTATTCCAACTGAAGATTCTCCCCTCATTTTAACCTTACTTGCCCAAAAAAGCAGAAAGAATCAACAGCAACAAAATAGACTCCTGAGTTGTAGGTTTAGTCTTCACATTCTCCAGATAGTAAGCCACTAGGCTTTGAGCGGTAGAAACTAGCCCATGAAGTGGTCTTCAAGGGTGCGCGGGGGCGCGCGGGGGTGGGGGGAGGGGGAGGGAGGGAATGCTGGACTTGCTCATCGAAATCAACCGACAACACCTTGTGGCCATTCAAGCGAAAGGCGAGTGCTCCGTGGGTGGCCTTTTGTGAGCTTTAGATGACCCAGGCCACGCCCCGGCCACTCGTTGAAACTTTTGGCTGGGTCAAAAGATGACGCCGCGTCTTCCGGCTTGACGCGCCCCGTCCCCTGGTCGGCCGGCTGGCGGGCCTCGCTCCCCGGGTTGCGCTTTTGGTCGGCCCACTACCCCGCCGGCAGCGAGCTAGCGCCGCCGGCTGCTCCCTCCGCGGCGCACCCGCTTCCCGCTCCCCCTCCCCTTCCAGGGCCTGGGGCCGGGGCTTGGCGCCGGGCGGGGAGGGCTGGGGGCCCCGTCCGCCCCCGGGCTAAGCGCGCGTGTTCTCTGCTCTCCCGCGCACAGGCCACCACCAGCCGTGCGGGCCACCTGGCGGGGCCCGAACCCGCGCCGCCGCCGCCGCCGCCGCCGCGGGAGCCCTTCGCGCCCAGTCTGGGCAGCGCCTTCCACCTGCCGGACGCGCCCCCGGCTGCCGCCGCCGCCGCCGCCGCGCTCTACTACTCCAGCTCGACGCTGCCAGCGCCGCCGCGCGGGGGCTCCCCGCTGGGCGCCGCGCAGGGCGGCTCGCCCACCAAGCTGCAGCGCGGCGGCTCGGCCCCGGAGGGGGCCGCCTATGCCGCGCCCCGCGGCTCTTCGCCCAAGCAGTCGCCCAGCCGCCTGGCCAAGTCCTACAGCACCAGCTCGCCCATCAATATCGTCGTGTCCTCGGCCGGCCTGTCCCCGATCCGCGTGACCTCGCCCCCCACCGTGCAGTCCACCCTCTCCTCGTCTCCCATTCACCAGCTGAGCTCCACCATCGGCACCTACGCCACCCTGTCGCCCACTAAGCGCCTGGTGCACGCGTCCGAGCCCTACGGCAAGCACTCGCAGGAGCTCTATGCCACGGCCACGCTTCAGAGGCCAGGCAGCCTGGCAGGTAAACGGCTCCGCCCCGGGGGGCACCTGGGCGCCGGGTGGGTTCCCGCGGAGCACCTGGGTACCGGGTGGGCTCGAGGGCCCTTCGGAGTTCAGCTGCCTAGCTGCAAGAGCGCACCTGCGGAGCCAAGCTGTGGGCCTCTGTGCATCATCTGTGAGGTCACCCTAGGTTGTCCTCGGGTCTAAAGACAAGTCAGGTACTTTGAGGAAAGTAATGCCATCTTTCATTCTCATTGCCTTGTGCTCTCACCCCTCCCTACCACTCCCTCCCTCTCCCTTTTTTCTGTCTGAGGATTAAGCTGAAAACCAAGACAAATTTAATGTAGAATCACTTTTGCCTTTCGGTTGTATACAGAAAAGGTGCCAGACAAATCATACACATAGCAATATTGACCTGATCACCTTCAGCTCTTCACTTGTAGGAGAAAGTTAGGGCTTTTGCCCAGGCCTCCATTCCCTGTACTTAGATATCAGTAGGAGCAGAAAAGGCAACCTCCATTAAATGGCCTTGAATTCTACCGCTTTGCTATGGCAAATAATTCTATTTTGCCTACTTTTAGTCACTGAGAAAAGTAAAGGACTCCCCCACAATGGTCATGGAATTCACATTGATGCCAACAATGGGAAAACGTAACTCTTAAGAACTTCCTGGAAGGCGAGGCATGGTGGCGCATGCCTGTAAGTGACAGCCTAGGAAGCCGCAGCTGAGGTCAGGGATTGCGGTTCGAGTTCCAACCGAGGGCATGTAGCGGAGACCTAGTTCCAAAAAAACATAGCTAGGCGTGGTGGCATGAGCCTGTAATCCCAGTTACCTGGGAAGCTGAGGCTGGGGATTGCTTGAGTCCGTGGTACCCGGGGCAACGTGAGCCTGCGGTTCCACTGGCAAAAATTGCGAGACCTAGTCTCAAAAACAACAACAACAACAACAAAAAAAAAAAAACCTCCCTGGAGTTTCTTCTGCTTATTATAGGGGCAGAGAGGCTGGGCTGGCTGACAGGAGGAACAGGCCAGCTCTGAGGCTGTGGCATTTTGGTGGTCCTGAATGCTCATGGAAGCCAACAGTGAACCGCTGAGTCTCTGCTGTTCACACCATATGTTCCGGTTAAACAAGACACTTTGATTGAAAGACTAATGTTTTGTGTCCTAAAACACCTGACAACTCACCCGGATTTATAGTCGATTTTTTCCCTCTTTTGAAAGTATTTGGTAATTGTGTCCCTGTGGTAACAGATGCTGTGCTCATTTGTTTCTTTTCTTGACACAAATAGATGACTGTGAAAATAAATAGGATAAAAGAAGAGCTAGTAGGCAGGGATTTCTTTTAATTCCTCATGGTCACTGCCGGTGTGGACAGCCTGGCGGAGCAAGGTGCTAGTGGGGCTCTATTGCTGAGAGATATATTACTGAACTATAGAGTTTTCCATGTTTATACCTTTTTATATCTTTTTTGAGTTATAGAATCATTCATGCCAGCCTCCTCCCAGTCCCAAAGCATCAGGAGTAGCAATCTGGTTGGCAGAGGGGTGGGGAAAGAAGTGTGGAAACTTTATCTGTTTGGAAACCTTCTAAAAGTTTGTAAAATAAAGTTACTAGATCACATCAAGGAATAGGATCTGGTGGAGCATATGGGAGACTAAAGACCCTTCACACTCTCCTCAGCCACCACAGGGAAGAAGATGCAGGCCCAGGTGCCACACTGACTCACCTGGGCGTCATACATGGTGATTGTGCTTGATAAACCCATGTGTGTCTGTTAGCTTAGTGAAAATAGGGAAGGTGAGTCAAGGTGGCAGGGGACTGGAGAATAGAGCAAGAAGAACCTCTACAATAAAATTAGGAAGAAATTTTAAAAGGAAATAACTTGTGAAAATAGCTGGCATTCTAATACCAGGATTGCATGTGATGTTTCCATCCCTTCCTCAAATTTCTGATTATTGCCCTGCTACCTGGAAAAGAATCAACATGTCCTTGAAGATTCTCAATCTTACAGTCATAAGGCACTTGTAGTGTTTGAATTACCTTGTTTTAAAATGTATTATTTTAAGCACACATTTGTAGATTTTTTTCCATGCAAATTGCTCCTGGTGGTTTTGAGTTTAAAATGACAGCTCTGCATAAACACCTGGCTTGCTTTAGGTCCTGTGCCCCACCTTTAAATTAGCAAGCTCTGGCCCAGAAAAGGTGTGGGGACAGATGCTAATGTTTTGAGAGATCAGAAATATTGTCACTTTGGACTCCATGCCGCCGTCTGCCGGCTTGATACCCTTCCAAGTAGCATAAAGTTTGGAGCCAACTGGTTTGCTAATTGAAAAAGCATAGCTACAGTGAGGTCTGAAAAATAGCTTTTAGATTTGGGGGGCGGTGAGATTTGAGAGACTTGTCACTGCTAAGTAGGAAGTGTGAGTATGTGCTAGTTAGTGACTTTTAAACTGGAGTGAATTAGTTCACAAGTCATCATTTATTAAGCACCTCTTCTGTACTGGCACTGATTTAGACCCTTGGGATATAGTAGTAATCAATATCAGCCCAAATCCCTGGCCTTGTTTCAAATGGAGAAGACAGAAAATCATCAAGATAACTATCTTTGATAAAGTGACCAGGGAAACCCTAAATTAGAAGGTGAACTTTTGAATCAGTCTTAAAGGAAGGGAGCAGGGCAGCCCTATTCATATTTAGAGGAAGGTAAATGATTGTTGGGAACTGAAGGACTTCTAGTTCAAAGGCTGATTACTAGAGGGTGTCCAGTGTGTTTGCCGGACAGCAGGGAGACCATCATCAATGGGTCAAGGGAAAGGAGAACAAAGAAAGAACATGATGTCAGCAAAGTGGCCAGGGAGATGGAAAGCCAGAAAAAAGGGACTGTGTTGATCTGGGTGAGAATTTAAGGATTTTGGCTGTGTTCAGTAACGGGGGTCATTGAGGATTTGAACAGAGGGGTGATATAATCGCTCTTAGTTTACTGCTAGGCTGCACACTGTTACTGTGTAGATAATAAATATAGAGGGTGAGGAGCAAAGGCAAGAATGCCATTTGAAAGATTATTGCACCCATCTGAGCAAGGGATGATTATGACTTGGGCCAGGATGGGAGCAGTGGAAGTAAGGAAAAGTTACTCTGGTATATACCTATATCTCTGTCTACTGAACTCAACAGAATTGTCTTATGGACTAGGTGATGATGTAGTAGAAAGAGTATTCAATGATACCATCAACCCAGCAACCAGAAGAATGAAGTCTTCAGTGACTGAAAACAGTATGCAAAGGAATCTGATTAGTTTTGGGGATAGTGCTGGCAATTATTGTGATCTTGATATTGGGCTTATGATGTGTGTATCAGAATCCAAGTGCACTTCCCAAACGGACAGTTGAATATGTGGGTTGGAATTGTAGGAGAAGCCTGAGCTGTAGATAAAGCTCTGAGGTCATCTTCTAGGAGATGGCATTTGTAGTTTAGAAGATATTCCTAGAAAGCTGGTGTACAGAGAAGAGACGCAAAGTCTGAACACTGGAAGATCCTGGTGCCTTCCACAAAGGGAGAGGCCACAGAGTTGACAATGAGTCAACAAAGGAAAGAGATCAGTCTGAGCTATAAGTGAGTGTCATTTCTTAACAGCAAAAATAACAGTATGTTTCAAGGGAAATTAGTGAGCTAGGTGGTTGACCAACTTTTTAGGTATACTGTTTAGTACAGAAGCCAAGACAAAGGGAGATTGTTCTATGGCTGGTTTGGTAGG
This sequence comes from Uropsilus gracilis, assembly GCA_004024945.1. Lineage (NCBI taxonomy): Eukaryota > Metazoa > Chordata > Mammalia > Eulipotyphla > Talpidae > Uropsilus > Uropsilus gracilis. The sequence continues at coordinate 55,394 of PVHY01003174.1, forward strand.
TAATATATGGCTCCCTAGGAACCTTGAAGGAACAGTTTCTCTGAAGAGTAATGATTACTATATGGGTCAGATACATGCCATGCCTATTTTATCAGTGTGACTGCTATAGAGCTAGGTGGAATAGACAGCTAGTAAGATTGTGGTATAGACAGACCTGGTGAGAAATGGTAATGGAAACAAGGTCAAAGAGTAGGAGATGCCTGTTGAGGGGTGGGATGTGAAGGGGGGTAGAAACTACCACTATATAAGGGTTTTCCTTGTGGGATGTAATGTGAATTGAGGGAGAAGGAAGTGAGTGGTAAGGGTTTGTCTTTTTTACCTATAAATTTCATGATCTCATTTATATGTCTGAAACTTTATTGTGGACTTAAAAAGACAAAAATCGACTGGGAAACACTTAGGAAGCCATTGCAATTGCCCGAACCCCCTCCCTTCCCATCTGGTCATTAAAGCTCTCTTCTGTATTTTAAAGTGGGATAATTCTGAAAGTGCTACTTATAAATGGCAGGGAAGAATTCTAAATAAATGATGCAATTCAGTGCTTATATTTTTCTCCTGACAAATGGGTTGCTTAATCTTTTTAACTTAAATGTTAAACTATTTGTTTTATTCATGATGAATAAAATTATGTTTTTAAAAAGACCTTGTTGCAGTAGGAAGCATTTGCTGCTTGTTCACATGTTGTGCTAGAAAATTTGTAAACTGTATCATGAGATTTTCGACACTGAAGGAAGTAGGGCAATTTTATAATCCGTTTTATAGATTTGAAAACTGAGGCTGTTCAATGACAGGTTCCTTACCTATAGTTACTTGACTGGAAGTGGGAGAAAAGTGATTTGAACTTAGATGACTTTGAGTTCAGCATCTCTATATTCTTAAATATACCTCCTTTGGGGATAGAAGTAGTTTATTCTATGTCATTAAAAAAATGATATAAAAGTAGAATGCAATATAATCAGTGATTTTGAAGAAGGTTTAAATATCTCCAAAACTGTCTACATCCTGGTGAGTATGATTTGAACAATACCAAATTTTATCTGCCTTTATAAATAACACGATCCTTTCGTTTTATGTTATAGTGCAAAATTAATCCTGTTAAAAACAGAAACCTGAATTTTAAATACAAACTAAAGTTAAATCAAACATCAAAAGCTTGTTTGGAGTAAGAATGAAGTGATTTAAATGCAGATTCTTAACCAATAATTGTAATTAAAGTTGACCTAATGTGAACAGGACTTTTGCTCAAGGTGGGTCTAGCTTGTTGTCTTGCCAAGTAAACAGAAAATTCAGTATTTAGAGTATCCACACCATAAATCCCAAATTCCAAATATTTGGAGAGTTTAAATTCCACAAATATTGGAGAATTCAGATACTTTTACTGAGCTGTTAATGCTTTCAGGTGCACCTGTTTTAAGAAATAACTAGAAAAAAAATTCTAATCCTAGATTAAAGCTTTACCATCTCCTCTATGAGGTTCTCAAACACAAAGTCCACTCAGGTGATGTAAGAACTACTTGAATATCCGACTCCTCGTATGTGCTCCAAAGGCCACACGATCTCTGGTGGCCTCTCCTGCTTCACCTGCCTCTCTGAGGTCATCTGTCCTCACCCGTGGACAGACACTTGAACTGTGTTCTGATGAACCTCCTGCTTACTTGAAAGTGAAAAAAATAATTGCTATATTAGACTTACTAATTAGAGTGTGATAAGCCCTTTGATCTTAAAAGGCTGACTTTGACCAGAACTTCCAGAGGGGCAGAGGTTTCTTTAGAACTGATGACCCTAGGGACCTCTCCCCAAACACCAAAGGCTGGCTGACTTCCTGGCTGACTGTCCCTAAGCCCCCTCCTCAGAGCTCCTGTCTCAGTACCCAAACCTCATCCAGACCATCTTCTAGATCAGGGTACAAAATACCTCTCTCCCCCGCTGGGTTCACTGAGGCATCCCGTACCCCCAGAATTGGTGTACTGCAAGCTGATTCCAATACCTCAACTTTTTCTACTTCAACCAACCAAGTTACTCTTTTTGCCTTCTAGAATTCTGAAGCCCCTTTTTAAAACAGGGAACCTACATCCTAATGGCTTCATGGAAATCTTCACTCTCAGACTAATCCTCTTGTGAGGGTGGGCCCTAATATATCTTGCACAGATCCCTTCTTAACTTACTGATCCATGTCTAACAGCCCCTTGCACTAAAGGCCAGGACTCACTGAAAGGCCAGCTGGCTCTCCTTTGTAAAGTCACTGCACAGGAGGATGTGACTAGCACCCCTTCCTTTGAGTTAGTGACTAACTCTCAGACTAAGAGTTTGGGTAGTAGGTGACTCAAAAGTCCTGATATCTTTTCTGTTGATTCACGAAGGCCAGTGCCTACTCTTTCCTTCCTACCACAGCAATTTTGATGAAAATGGGCTGAACAAGTCTTTTTTGGTTCTTTTGTAGAAAAGCCTCATCTTTATGTAGCATTTGATCACAGACTTTCCTTATTGATACATATAAGATTTTGATCACACTTTAATTTGTTTGGAAGAATATAAATTTAGAAAATGAAGGTGTCTGGGATGCCAATTCATTGTGGCATATAGCCAAAGCCTTGTTTGCCTCCCTGGGTTTTAGGTATCCCAGCAAACAAAAGTGAAATGTTAACAGGAAACAACGTCACAAAGGAGACAAGAACACAGAGGGGCTGGGTGTTACCAGTAAGCATGTTAGACTGTTCTAGAGAGCAAAATGGGTAGAATTATTAGGCATTAAACTGTATATATCAGCCCCTGGAATCTGCTCCAGGGCCATTGCATAGGTAGACAGGCTTTTTGGTCAAACTCGGTTGTCAGGGTTGACCTGATGGCTGGGAAGAGAAGCAGAAGTACCACCAGAAGGAATTCTGTCAACACCACTGTTTAAGAGAATTCTCAGTTGGCTGCCTCCTCCCACTTATGTCCCCACTGTCCTACCAAAATGGCGCCCCTTCAACCAGTGCTTACCAAAGTGAAGAACAGGTATAGTCTCTTGAAGAAACAAAACAGATTATCCAAAAAAGTCAGACTTGGGTATTGACTGCTGGTAGTCTAGATTTAAGTTGGTCTCATACAGGCTTGTGGGGTAAGGGGCTGGCAGTTGGCTCCTCCCACCTCAATGTGAACACATAATGGCAAGTCTAGTGCCATATCTTCCCCACTATAAATTCAGAGGCGTCATTGAAAGCAATTCCTTTCACACTGAAACAGAAGAAGCTGCCACAGGAGTGGTTTTCCTCCTCAAATATAGTAAATTAGCAAGGATACCTGAGGAGTTGGGGATAATTAGTGGCATGAAAAAAATATTAAAACAAACTGTCACATGAAAGGGAGAGATTATAGGATAAAACAAGCTTTTATCCTATAATTGTTTTAAAAACAAGCAAAATCTTTAGTTTCAGTACCGAGGATTTGAGAAGATCTTGTGTTTGTTAAATAAGAATGGGAAGACACATGCTGCAATCAAAGAGCAGGACATCCTTTCCAGGCTGTGGACACCTACAATCCAGATCAGGTATTTCACAAAACTGGAAATTGTTAAGGCGCTTACTAGAAGGTAGAACATAGAGAAGGAGACCTAAAATATAAGAGTCCTACAATAGGGTTGTAAGGTACAAACCCAGGAGACCTAACTTGTTACTAGACACCCAGAAAGAGAGTGGAGAACAGAATAGTTCTCTGGAGCTGAAGTGTCCATGTCTGCAGAGCAAACACCCTATGCTGGGAAACAGGAGACAACTCCATCTTCTGCATTATAAAATCCTCAAGTATGGACATAACACCCCTTAAAGCATCTGCAGAGAAAGCAAATGGCTTGTACCCCTGACTTGCAATGGTGAACCTGGGTAGTAAAGAACTAATAGTGATACTCAACATCGGGGCGAAGGAGTAATTTTCAACCTAAAATCTATGCACTCCAACTCACCATCCCCTAAAAAGGGAGAATAAAGTGTTTTCAGAGTTGTGAGTTCTCTGAGTTTGTACTCAGTGCACCCTTCCCTGGAAAGTCCCAGCTCCTGCCGGCTGCTTCACTTGTGAGGGCAAGCACCATTTGATGTGAACCTCATCACTGGTTTCAGACTTGACTTGACACAGTTGTCTCGCTGTGTCTTGCTGTTCTACTCAGAAAAGACTATCCTTTGTAAGTATTAATTTTTTGTTTTCCCCAATATTATCCCTGCTTGGAACTTTTCTCTCCCAGCCTCCCCCACCCCTTTACCCCTGCCTTAACTTTGGAAACTTTAGTTCAATTATCAGTGTCCTGAGTTTATATAGTTTTTTTTTTGCTTTCTCGGCTTACTGAGTTTTTTTTCATTTTTTTATGCCTATTGTGAGATTACAACATTTTCGTTATCTATCTGATTTGCTTGACTTTATTATTTTTTATAAATAAGCGATCATGAGATTGTTTTCTAGGCAAAATGAATTTTGTAGATAGCTCTGTAATCTTTTTTTTTTTTTTTCTTCCACCTGGGTTTAAGGATCCTGGGAGTATCTGAATGAATATTTGAAGCCTTAAAGATTAGAGGCCAGATAAGAGTGTACAACAAGTTTGAAAGGAATGCATCAAAACAGGTCCATTCTGGGCCCTCTGTAAATGAACAGCCTCACAGGCAATTCTTTTTCCCCTCTTTGAGAAATGGGCAAGATGAACTTGAGAGTCTGTCTTATTTCTTCAGGGCTGGAGAGCAGATATTCTGGCTGGTAGACACAAAAGTCTGCAAGGGAGCTGCTTTTATAGTCTCCCTCTATAAAGAAGGAAGAATGACAGGATGAAGAAGGAAGTGACAGGATGGAGGGGAGAGACATGTAGACACAAGCAGGCCTTCATTTGTCCACTGTGGTTGTGACTTCCAGTGGGTCCTCATTACCCAGTAGTGGGCAGACTGGCTGACATTCACCTGCAGGTCCTGTGCCTCTAAACTTAAAAGCACACCGAGGGCAAACTATTCCTGAATCTCTTCAGTGCTTAAGCATGTTAGGTTAAGTGTATTACCTCTTTTTTAACAGATAGGCATCTGCCTGCCACTCATTTGAAGGGGTTGCTATAATTCACTGATTGTAGTCATTGTCTTCTCTGCCTTAATATATGGTGCTTTAAAACATTTTCTTACTTTTTTCTAAGCAGCATGGATTACTGGAGACCGACTATTTTAGTAGGTGTACAAGTAGCTTTCAATAATTCATAACCTAATATCTCTCAGGATGGAATTAATTAAAATCTCTCAAAATGAAACAAATTCCTTCCATTTACAAGGAGCACTTTGTAGTTTTAAAAGTTTATTATATATTTAGTCCATGTGACAGAATATATGTACTGTAAATAATGCTTAAAATTCCATGTGTTGTACGCAGTCTATACGTAACAAAAATTACTATAAACAACCATGTGTTTATATGCATATACTCATGTATGGACAGTTGACTTAACGATAGTGTGCTTAGTTTTTCAACTTTTTGAAGAGGCAAGACCCATACACAGCCACTGGAAATCATACTTCAGGTTTTGAACTTGATCTTTTCCTGGGCTGGCCCTGTATCACCTGATACTCTGGTACTTTCTTGCCATGCTGGGCAGTTGCCAAAAGCCTAAACCTCCCACCAGCCGATGATGGTGAGAAAAGGTAATTCAGCCCTGACAAACTATTTGTTACTTTCAATACAGTGACCAATAAATTACGTGAATACTCCACACTAAATTCTAAATAGACTATGTAGATGATTTTGTTCAGTTGTAGGCTCAGGTGAGGGATCTGAGAAGTTTGAGGTTGGTGAGGCTAAGCAACAATTTTCAGCAGGTTTGGTGGATTAAATGCATTTTGGATGCTGGATATTCTCCACCAAAATGGGATTATCAGACATAATCCCACATAAGTCAAGAAAGATCTTTCTGTGTGCAAATTTACATTTGCTATGGAGTAACTACAGTAAAATATCTAAATCTCTAAAGGCAAGTCTACATGGGCCTTTATGTACTTTATGTACTTATGGGTTCTTTATAACCCAAAGCACTGTCTTTGGTCTGAAGGAAAAAATAGCTAGAATTTCCCTGTAATCAAAGAGGCAACACCTTTAAATAATGAACATATGAACTCCCCAGCGCAGCTAACACAACGCCTGTGTACACAGAACTTTCCTCAAGCCTCAGCCAATAAGAGCTGGACAAGCAGTTTTAACCAACTCTTACAAAGCTGGCTAGCAGGTGGACATGTCCTATGTCTCTGATAAGCGGGAGTCACCTTAGCACAGTGTGAAGCAGGGACACAGTAGATTCCTGATTCTCCCCAAAGGGAAATGTTAAAAATTTACCAAGAAAACTTAGTTCATTGTATTTGGAAAGTTTGTGGAGGCAAAATGCTCTCCCCTTCACTTCCGGGTTTCACGATTCTTTGGGAAGCATCTTCCTATGATGTAAAGAGTCTGCTGCAGTGTTAACCAAGGCCTGGAGAGTAGTGTGTGGAACAGGGGAAGCTTGCCTGTAGAGCCAGTAGATCTCCTTGCATACATAGCTCTGGAGAAGTGAGAGATCATGAACATAGATAGCACCTATTCTCTGCTGTCTGTATACTGAGCACCTGCACAGGAACCTGTGTGTCAGAGGGCAGCTAAGAGAACCCCAAGGCAGCTGTTAACGAGTTTGACCAAATGCATTTGAGAGGCCCCCTTGAGTCTCTGCATGCTACATCAATGTCTGAAGAAGCATGATAGCTCTGATTTTCCTGGTTAGTTTTATAGACAACACCATCTAGATAGTGGTCCCATCCTAAGTGTCTATGAACTTTATGTTTCCTGATGTGACTGGCATCCACCCTGATACTCCATGAATGAACCAGCAGTGTGATAAATAAGTTGAATCTTATGAGAAAAAAAGTCAAATCTTTATTAAGAGATAAGTGTTGCTTTAATAATTGATGCAGAAACATCAGTCTGTATTTCTTATTGGAATGAGAAAGTATACTCACACAGAGTATTCTCATTTAAAACCAACTGGTTGTTGTGCATGTGGCCTCAAACAGCTCCCTTCACTCCTACAACCTTCTGGGGGAAAAAGGGTCTTCGTGATAGTGAACAAAGGTGCTCAAGCTAGGGATTGGAACCTGGGAAACAATTGGGCACATTTTACCCTGAGTGCTGCTTGTACAGTCACAAATTTGAGTGTTGCTGATATACTTTGATATAGAACAGCAGATGCATACATTAAGACAAGGGACAGTCCTGGTACATAAAAATGCAGTTAGTCTTGATGGGCATCCTGGTTCTTGCCTATTTGGTTCAGATCATTCAGTTTCCTAAATGATCGTGGCCTAAAGGGATGTCAACACTGTCTGTGTGCAGAAGAGGGCAGTGGGGGGGGGGGGTTGGCACATTCCAGATGTTTCAATGCTGCCCTACAAAGAGGCAAAGGCTGCCTTTTTGGGGTTAAAGTCTTCTCTCGTGGATTCCTTGGGGTCATTTGTGGAGGTGGCAAGGCCAATTTACCTGCAGACAGCAAATCCTCATGTGACTTTTCTGCAGGACAGTACAAACCTGCTTTGATATTAGCCTGTGCCAATGAAGACTGTCCTCTCCAGCCTGCTAGGCCAGGGAAGGGCATTCCAGACACTTCACTGTACAGTCACACTTTATAGCAACAAAGTCAACACAAGTCAGTTTCTGTACTAGAAAAGTTTCAGCATCTCTACTCTACCAGGCAGATCAGTACTTTAATAGGATCTTACATGGATAAAGACAGCAGAGAAAAATGGGATGGAAGTTCTGATCATGTTAAGAATTAATGTTTTAATAAACATAACTCAAGTTCAGTAATAAGTATTGATATATAATTCAGTTATTAACTGGATTCACACATGCACATACACATGCACATTCAAGTTTTTAACCATAAACGAATCACAGAAACATTTTGACCTCTGATGAACTGTTTTCTATAGAGCATAATTCCTCTCTCAAATTTCTTTTTTCCTAAGCCAAATACTGCTCTGAGTAAAGTAATAAAAAAGTTGAATTTGGTGCTGATATAATGAATTTATAAAATGTAAACATAGAGAACGATTACTCTTTGAAGCTGTTTATTTGCCATTTCTCCCATTCCAATCATGTGAGAGTCAATGTCTTTTAGTTCTGGAATTATCACTAAGGCCGCTGTTGGGATGTTGGTGAAACATGCAAACCAGTGGAAAAGTGATACAGGGATAATCCCTTTTATGGTTAGATATTAGAAGTTAAGTATATGATTTTTGAGAAGGAATTTATGCAGCCTATCCCTCATCTAATAGAGCCTGAATAAAGGCCTCTGCCTAAGAGGCAAAACATCTCAGTTCACATATTTTTAAAATATTGGAACCAGTTCATGAAGTTGCATGCTAAGCCTACTGTTTTCCCTGGTAAAACCCTTCTTCTCATCCTTTTTTTGAGAATTTTCTCAGCGCAGAAGCCACATACTCAGAAACAAAAGCTTAGCTTCAGATTCCAAGAGCCGTCAGCATTTTGGAAAGCAGTGCAGAGACCTCCAGGCCCTTGGAGCTGAAAAACCTTCTGTCTGTCCTGCTTTTGCAGCTCAATCTGACAAAAAAGATTTGTCTAGAACACCTGGTTTTGGATTCTTTCCCTGGAAATGTCCATAGTTAGCCATAGTCACTAGGCATGGAAACCAGAGTCCAGAAACACCACCAGGGACAAGTGAAATGATGCTTATTAACTTAGCTGCCTTGCCGGTAGAGTATCTGTGTGACTGTGACACTGCCCATCTGAACCTCTGGGAAGCAGTGAAATGGTGAGTCCCACTCCAGATTGCTGTGCATCAGGAGTGAATTAGAATAGTCAGAAGCATGCAGAAGACAGGCTATTAATTCCACATAGGAGAAGCTGCTCCTCTGGAGACTCTGGGAAGCCAGTGTAAACAGGAGACCCCTCCCAGGTGAAAATCAACATGCACAGATGCTACTTCTAGCATCGGAGACAGAACACTTTAATTACAACCCTGAAATCTGATAATGTTCTTCTCTGATAACTATCTTCTCACAAAGATAGTGCAGTTCATTCAAAATGTATTTCCCCCAGTTTCTTGTTCTGCTGCTCTCAGTTGAAGATTTGGGGTGCTTGCTAGAGCCTTTCAGGGTCCTTTCACTAGCCTCATCACCTTGTCTCGTGTTGTAGTTGATAGTTGCATTGAAGACATTCTGATATAGACTTGGAGAATTCACAGGTCACAGCACCATCACCATAGTGACCCTTCACACATCCCGCACAGAATATCTGAACCCTGAGCCTGAGAAGGGGCTCCCTATACACTCCCCACCCGAGAAATCACACTCGGTCTGGCCCAAAGGCATTTTCTAGAAAGCCACAAAAGTGAGGCTCACTGGAGGCAGGGAACACCCTGCATTGTGCACATCCAGCAACGTGAACTCGGGACCAGGTTTGCCATGAAACTTTAATTGTAGCCTAACAAGTAGCTTGCTGAGGACCAGACCTTGCCATTTCTGCCTACAGATCTTATATGTGCCCCAGGTTCACCAGACCTAACCATCCAGAACTAGGCCTGGACTCCTGGGGGCTTTTGAGCTCTTTTCCCTGGCTCCCTCCTCTGAGGTCCCCATTCTGTCCGTGGTCTGGTGGAGCCCCAGGATGGCTTCAGAAGTCTCCCAGGTTAACATCATGCATGTTCATGGGAAGACCCAAGCTAAAATCTTGAACAGGTGTCTTATATAAAGCAGGGAACCCTCTCCACACTTTCTTCTCTGAGAGCCAAAAAGCAGTGAAAATACCCGTGAAGGTATACCTGAGAAGGCCACCCTGTAATATACGAAGAGAAGTTTCCTTAGCACTTTCTCCTGCCCCAGCTACCCTGCTCACAAAGACCATTCCATATCCTGTGGGCTTGGTCACCAAGAACTGAGGCCATTGCTCTGCAGAAATATGATCTCTTGGCTGAAGCAGCCATGTGACCAGTGTCGGGGCAATTGGCTCAGTCCTCTCCTCGAAGCCAGCAACCACTCTTGGCCTGCACCTTTCTTGAAGTTGTTCACATGTGCTTAAAGAGATAGGGAGGAAATAAATTATGGCTGTGCCTGTTTCCAAAAGAATGCCAGCATTGAAGTCTTCTGATGATCAAGATGTGTGTCCATAGTTAAGCCAATGCACTCCGATTCCTCATAACTGTGGATCAGACAGGTGGCATTGCCCGAGGACATGTAGGGAGCACTTCCCCAAACCTGAGTCAGAACCTGAATTTTAACCAGGAGACTAGTATGCCCATTGTGAGGAGTACTTTGGGAGCTACTCTACCTACCCTGAGATAAGGAATCTAAAGCAGTCATGAAGTGGTGCGGACTCCACTGTCTACCTTGTGTCTCACCAGCGCTAGTGTCATCTTGCACAGGTAGGTTTCACAGGCTTCTCTTTAGCCAGAAGCTGAGTGTCTGCTTAATATCATACACCATTCAGTTCACTGGATGTGGGATTCACGTGACTCCCCCTGAAAATAGAAATGAAAAAGGCCCATCCTGAGAATGCAGCGGTATCAGCCCCCCACTGCTCATGATTTTCCATGACAGCCATCTCGACTTTCCACATACCTGCCCATCACAAAAGAATTGAACAAAAGAAGCCTGTTTTCTTAACAGCTTGAGTAGAAATGCCTGTGCTTTAGAGAGAAAAGTCAAGGACAAAGGAAAGATGCTTCCATGAGGGTGTCCTTCCTGCTGTGACCTGACCAGTGATTTTGGCCTCAGACTATCCTCCTGGAAAATATGTGTGCCCCAGTGGATGATAATACCCATTCTGCTCAAAGGGGAAAGTAATCTCATAATTACACAAGGTAGATGGGAAACCTCATCAGGAGATGGGAGTGAAGCCTTCTGTGGTTGGTCCGTTATCAGACATGGAGCCTCGAGCGAACATTTGTTATTTCCTCAGGGCCACAAAGCTGTGTTCAGTGAGTGTGATGTATGAAGATCTAGGACTTATGAAATAGATGAAAATAGGAGAGCATTTTCTGATTTTCTGAACAGTTATAGAATCACTGTATATCATCAGATGGTCTGTGGCTTTGGAATTATTAGTCTTTAATAGTAATTCTGCCTTTGAATATATATGAAATAATAATCCCCCTTTCAAAACCAGCCTGAAAAATACCCTTAGCCTGCACAGGAAACATGTACATACATCATAGCGTTTATAACAAGATGAAATAAGTTGTCAAACTCATTTGGTAAATTAGTGATCATCTGCAAATAAAATTTGACTTAACCTGGTTCAGGACACATAGGAAGTATTTGGGTTTCCTTGAAATACTGACATTAAAGTTATCTTGACAGAGGAGTAGGAATATATTTTGGGCGTTTGGTTTGAGTCAAAAGCAAAATCCAAGGATGAAACAACTAAATCTTAGTGTACAAAATCAGAGTGATGAATGGAATGGACCCACGTTCTATACCACATTCTTCCCCAAATGGTACTTTAAAAGTGCAGTTTCCTAAATATGCTTTCCTTTTATTATGTCCAGGGATTCTTCAGCTCTAGGAGGTGATAGTTTTCTCTCTCACCAATTCACCTAGCACCTATTTGTGAGGTAACAACATTGAGCCAGATTCTGTTAGATTTGCATTTCTAAGAGTGGTTATTTCTGATGTCATTTCCCCCACCCCCTCAAAGTTTTTGATGACAGATAGATACCAATTCAAACTTTGATAGTCCACAAATGCCTTTCATAGTCATGTGCCAGACATGGGAGGCCGGGTACTTGCACAGGGGCTGCTGGCTGACTGTGTCACTGAGGGAAACCAACATGATATGCCTTCAGGGCTCACCCCTGACTAGCAGTGGATATTGGGGAGCAGAAAACTGCTTCTCTTCTGGGATCCACACTCCTGTATAAAAGTTCTGTCTCATCTTTCAAAGATATTACTTTCCTAATAGAGTATGAATAGGTTGCCCAATTTTTTAAAAACCTAAATATTTGGATTTTACCTTGGACATTCCTTCCTAGCATGAGAAGTTTATAGTTCTTTGGAAGGCAGCTCTTATTTCTGTCACCTGTTCACATGTACCAAGTGACCCCATGTCATCTCTACCCTTCTTCCTCACCTTCCATTTCTTTGTTAATAAACATTTAAAACTGTCCATCAAATGTGAAGAAAACATATCAATGGCAGTGTTCCTTAAGAACTGAGCATTGATATTTCAAAATGAAAATGATGCAAGTGATGCTTTTTTTTTTTCCCAAAAGCAAATCAGTTTAAACTAGGAATCTCAGGTTATACAGTATGAGATAAGAGGATATGACTACATCCCAGGGTGAACCAGAAAGGATCTCTTCCATTCTTCCATTTTATTCACTGACGTTGTTGGATCACATGATAATAAAGCATACTATCTGAATAAGGCAAGAAATGATCAGTTGATGTTTGTAAGCCATAGAGACTTAATTCTCTCGTTAGATACTTTATTTTTCCTTTCAAAATGCTTGTTTCCCCTCTCCTGCTTTATCTGGGGGAGGGTGACCTCTGCATGTAACACCTGAAGGTCTGGGGGTGTCCACTGAATACACATTACCATTAGCACCAAATCCAGAACTGGGGAGAGTGTGTTCAGGACATAGCATTACCACAAGCCACTCACTATTGTTCCATGGATTATAAAAATGGATTCAGGAAATAATCATAGTCTAAGGAATGAGCATTCAAATGGGAACCAAATATGTGAGCTGGCACTTTAGACATGCTCTGGAGCTTATGTGACATCTCCCGTTGACTATTTATCCTTTGATAAAATTGTAACTGTGGTGATAGTGTTTAGGTTTAAAAAAAGATCTGTTCAGTTGTTATAATGAATCATAGCCTGCACTCATAGATTGTATGCTAATTGGCATTTTTTTAAAAGACCATGTGGATTAAATAGACACTAATGAGTGAATCCCTATGGTCTCTCGCTGCGGGTTCTCTGTCTGAGAAACACGATATGGCTTATTCTCTGGCCTCATGTATGAAGTTCTCTGCTGAAATGTCAAATGCTAGAAAAGAACTTGCTTAAACAAAACAAAAGAATGGATAAAGCTAAATCAAAACAAACCCCAGAAATTTAACTGTAGGAGTGAGAGGTTACCAAAGTTGAGGTTACCAGAAGGGGAGGGGAGCAGTGGGAAGCCAAGCAGGAAGTACTCAGTGGAGTAGGATCAGGATTATGGGGTCTTTGGGGGTGGGTGAGGTGTTGAACATCTGAAGATATATGATTCTGTACTCCTTAATCATATACAGTGTTCTAAACCAACATTGCCTCAGTGAAAAATACAACTAAAAAAAAAACTTTCTTGACCACAGTGTCAAAACAAGCTACCTCCTGCCACTGTTCTCCCCACATTTTTCCACAGTATCTGCCTGCATATAATGACCCACTTATTTTTAAGATCAGAGTCTTTGGCTTAAGTACAATGGCATCCTCCATCCACCTCCTTGAAGCAAACACATGTTGAATGGGTGAAGGCAGACACCAGAATATCGATGAATTTAATCAGTGTGGAATAGGCAGTACCTGTAAAGGATGCATGTTCATGTGTTGTGTAGCAGCACACATAATACCTTCTGAGAAATGCATCCTTGAGGAGTTTAATGTTGAGATTAGTAGAGTATAACTGTATGAACTTCCATGTTACCATCTACTCCACACCCAGGCTGTATACCTAGCCCATGAGCACTGCTGTTGTGCTGAAAGGTGACTTGACTGTTCAGACACAGCTTGCAGGTTTGGTTCCAACCCAATACAATAAAGACTCAGAGTAAAGTGAATCACAGGATTTTTTTTTTTTTTTTGGTTTCCAGTGCATATAAAATTCATACTTGCATTTTAGTCTATTGAATGAGCAATAGCATTATATATAAGAAAACAATGTGCAAACCTTAATTGTTGTTAGAGTCACCTATGGGAAAGAAGAAATGAGGCAGAAGAGATTGATAGCAATCTGTGAGGCTAGCCCATAGAACGGGGATCCTGGGAAGCATGTCCAGGTCTAACTTTAATGAAATTATGAAGCCCCTTATATACCCTAGCAGAGAAATGATCACAATGAGCTAATGAGAAATTATCACAATGAGCTAACGAAGTAGTAACTTGATTTCCAATCGGGGGTACAGGTTATAACAGGAGAATTTACCTTTGGGAGTAACAGTCATTACTAATAGGTCATAAGACTCTTGGGACATTCCAAAGAGGTTAGAAAGCTGAGTTACAGGTCAGAGATGTGCTATTACCCACCCTCTAATGTGCCAGAGGGGGCTCAATACATAAAAAGGTGTTCCTTTTATCTAAAGCTCATCTCTCAACCTGCCTCAGTCACCACATTCCACAAATTGTGAAATACTTCATTGCTAAAATAAGTCAGCCATCACCTGAGCTATTGGATAAATGGTGCCCACAAACTTTCTGTCAGGGGGGGTCATCCCAAATCTTCCATTCCTAACTGCATGGTGTCTTTGAGGCCCAATAGAACAAAGCATGCACAAAAGAGGTGTGCTATAGGCTAACTCCAGCACAAGGAAGCTTTTTTTGCAAACCATTTGCAAACCATTCTTGAATGACAAACTTTTTGTTTTTTTAGCTGAGTAAAAACAGAACCTCTGGCTTCTCTGACCCATAGGAAATGTGGCATGAGCAGAGATGCTGGCAGTCCAGTGGGTAAGACTTTAGACCTTCCTGCATCCTGGTAGTTTCCCTCCAAGGACAGCCTGCATGTCTCCTGCTGGATTAGCTCATGTTTCTTACCTTGAATTTGCAGGTTTAATTTTCCCATGCTGTATCCCTTCTTTGGAAGGATTTCTCTTTTCTTGGTCATTTTGATACTTCTTTCCCTTTTTTATGTCATTCTTCCTGCATCTTCTGCAATGTCCCATTAAGAAGCAATGCTAATTTTATTAAGGAAAGAAAATAAAGCAATCAAATATACATTTTGCAATAATACTTCACAGTTATCAAAAGCGTTGCCACTTATATTTCAAAATTCTCTGAGTGGTCTGTGCTATTTTGATAGACTGAGTTACAAAGCACTTGGTATTTTTCAAATCAGAAAATGTGTTTTCCTGAGATGACATAATTCCTTGCTTCTCAACTGAATGATGTCAGACTACCTCTATGTCGCTAGACTGTTTCTTCATCAGTGGCAGAGCAGTACTTTCTCACAAGATCTCTCTCATCCCAATACCCCAGCAGCCCTCTGCCTTGCAAATGTGTGATTATCTGTATTTTTATAATTGAGCAAAATGAGGCTCAGAGAGGTTGGCTGACTTACCTTGATTTACCTAGCTGGTTAGACACAGGTCTGTGGGCCCAAGAATTGACAAAAGGAACAAAAATCATTATTGCCTTAGATGCTTTGTATATTTACCACCTTTCCTGTACAAAAGTTGATGGTGAGCCATAATTTCAAGCATCTGTATAGTAGTTGCTCATCTAAATGTTGTTGCTGGAGTAAAAGCAGGGGTGTCTGAGGGTATTGACTCTGCTTTCTCCAGAGGCTCAGTCTGCCCACCTCTGAACCCCTGGAGCACCTACCGGTTCAGCCACAGGATTGAACCACCCCTTCCCTCGCTCCTCCACACTTTTACCACAGCCCAGTAGCAGGGGTGCTTTGGGGTCTGTACCATCTGCATCGCCATTCAGCTCCACCTAAGTGCACAGAACAGTAATCAATATCTTGTGACAGGTGGTAGCTTTGCACACAGTGCCCACAGATTCACCCCTATCATCCAGGGGTTCTAGGTATTCATTGTCTATGCAGAGAGTATGTGGACTGTTGGAACATATTTCACTCTCCTGCTTCACAGCCTCTCTTAGGTATGTGAGCCAGGCATTCATGTTGCAAAGAGAAGTCTTCAAGACCAGTTGAGAAACACATTTTATATGCCAGTGGCCAGTGCTAAGGTCTCTAAACTCAAACTTGCCTCATGAAGAGAAGTAGGAAGAATGAAACCCCTGATGGTGTTGAAAGGTTCTGTGCATCATGGCAAAAATTGGTCACAATGTTCTTTATAGACACAGGGATGATACTGAATGACCTGTGTCTGCTGTGGGGGTCTGGGGGGCACCCTTGCTGCAGATGGTCTGGTCTTTGCAGTCTGATTTCCTTTGCTTTCTGGCACTTGTTTTTGTTTGTTTGTTTGTTTGTTTGTTTGTTTGTTTGCTTGTCTGTTTGTTTTTTGCCAGGCTGCAATCTTGACCCCTCAGCTTGGTCAAGGTGAAGGTTCCAGAACTATCCTCCACTAACATAATTATCCTTGACATCTGGCATATTTTGGACAAAATCAACATTTCTTGGCTATTCGTGTTATGTTCACATGGTACCAGTTGTAAACAAGGATGTAAATGTCTCCTAATATTTGAAGTTCACTGTCAAATAGCTATAATGGAGGGAGTTTACTAAAGTAAATTACATTTTCATTGAATCAGCAAATATATTCATCATCTCATAAAATTTTGCAACATATTCCCGTAAGAGGTAGTGTGAAAATTTTTTTCTCAGAATTCCCCCAAATAAGATAGGTGTTGTTACTATGAACCTGATAACAGATGAGCAACTAGATGAGGAGAGTAAGCCATACTCCTTTTAAAATGCTTTACCTTGTTCAGTGCTGTGGCTAATGCTTCAGTGTACACATGGATTTTGTACAGATATTTCCCCTGGGAAACACAATGAACTTACAGTTCTCCATGAGTATGCTAATTCGAAAAAGATGGCATACTATTCAGACATTTAATACTTTCATGTTTTTCTTAGTATCAGCTAAGTATCAAGTATCACAAAATTTCAAGTATCAGCATGTTGAAAGTCTTATGTCCACAGAGGTAGATAGATCATATTTAAGATTCTTATACTTCTGGGCTAAAACCCACTGCCATTAGTTGATTCTTGGAACTAAGATAGATTCCTAATGCCCAGTTAATGCTTGTAGTAAGAGGGCTTTCACACATACCTTAAGATTCTGCTACTTTGGGTCATTTCGTTTCCCATTGTGGGTTGATTTTAGAGGTTTATAATCAAGGAATGCTGATATAGTTGCAGTGCTAAAACTACCAGTGGTGATAACTTTTAATTAATTCTATTGCATTTAAGTATTTTTAATGTGTTAAGTCTTTGGCAATATTATCAAAACCTACAGGAGTTGGAAGAATTGACAACAGGAACTCAAGGCATAGTGTGCTTAAATATATTCCTGGAAAAAGAGGGGCATGAGATAATATTCAGTGTGATGTTGGCATTTGATAAATCAGATGTAATGAACCTCATTATATAAAACAGTTATTTTGAGTCTATCATTCATCTGAACATGATCTAAATCAGATTTTATTTAATTACTTGCGAAGAGAACGGTAAGGGATTCGCCTGCCCCATTGCTTCCCTTTTCTCCAAACTCTCAGTGATGGCTATAAAAACTGAATGCATTAACTTAACAGTGCCCTGCTGCTCAAAAATGCTGTTTTCTATTTATTTAAATTTAAAGCTGCCCATGTAAGATATACCAATAAGACCTTTATCTGTCAGCAATTCAAAACTCCTGAATATCTTTTTCCTCTAACACACTACATTAAGTCCTTGGCTTTGATGCCAGCATTATTAAATCCTCAAACATTTAAGCTTTGGTATGCTTACTGTTAAGGACGGTTGGGGCCAGCACAGCAGAGGCAGAACTGTCCACAAATACATTAGCATCAAGAAATCCCTGTTGCTTTGATGGGGGTGTGGGGGGGGGGAGTTCCTTGTGGGGGTTGGTCAACAGCAATTGACCACTGAATCTCAACATGCTACATGGGCAGCATTAGCTTTGGAGATTGGCTGAAGGGTCTTTCCTAAAATGTGCTGTAGCCTCATTGGAGTGTGTTTTCCACTCTCCATTGTTTACAAGCATCTCTCTCAACATGACAGCCTCCATTGTTCCGAGGTGCACCCCTCTGTGCCCAGGAAGATGTTTCTCCTGGCTTGAACTCTGACTTTGCCTTGAGTGATATTTCAACTTTCCAAAACTGCCTGCTCATCACTTTCAACTGAGTCCACCCCATGTCATCATGTGCAGGGGCTCCATGGTCTCCAGCATTCTTAGAGCCATGTGCTTCTCAAGATGCAAGTCAGTGACGCCCCTGAGGTCTTACACCTGCTACCAAGTGAAGGACCTGTTTCCTCTTTAGATAAATTAAACCAGTTAGTGACCAGCCTCTAGGCCTTTTCAGGGACATGTAGACTAAATATTAGGTGCTCCAGTTTGGAGAGTTAAGCATGAAGGAAACTATAATTTCAAAACCTTTTTAAAATCTGTTCCTCACCAAGATCTAAGTTGTTATACGTTTGAGGATTTTTGTTCATTCATTGTCTGGGTAAAAACTGCTGACAGGAACAAATTCTGACTCACTTTTCAGAAACAGCACCATGATGGCTTGGCCTCATGGCTTATTCAGCAGCTCATCACTTTCCATGATAATGTCTGTTGTAAACTATAAGGTGGCAAGGACTCTGGGACAATAAGAGACTTTTAGGTTGAACAGACTGTATGATTCCTTTAGTGGGGAAGCCAACTCCCTTGCATTGGCTGAAAGAAATGATGTTTTGTCAACCCTCTTCAGTGTGGATTTATCATGGAATGATGCGCATCGTTCCAGAGAAATCAGGTTTGGGAGCAAGGCAGCTGGGTGATGTCGATAAGCTGATTTACTTGACGTGACGTTGCTATTTCCTGATGTTCATTTGATTTTCTGCAGATTTCAACATTTCTGTCCAAAAAATAAAAATTGGAATATATCTTTGATAAAACAAATTGTGTTTGAATGTTGGTCAGCATGTAACTGTCCCCGTGACTTTCTTCCAGCTGGCTCCCGGGCCTCGTATAGCAGCCAGCATGGCCACCTGGGCCCTGAGCTGCGAGCCCTGCAGTCCCCAGAGCACCACATCGACCCCATCTATGAAGACCGAGTCTACCAGAAGCCCCCCATGAGAAGCCTCAGCCAGAGCCAGGGGGACCCTCTGCCGCCAGCCCATACCGGCACCTACCGCACGAGCACAGGTGTGTATTGGGGACCTCATAGAGGGGTGGGCCTCCCAGGGAGTTAAGTGACTCCCTCTCACCAAAGGGATACTTGTGTGCAATGTGGATGCAAGTGTCTGTGGATGCAAGTGTCTGTACACACAAGTGTGTGTCCCCTCTCCTCACAAACATGAGGTCCAACTTCCACTAATCATATCTGTGATATGATAAGACCCTCCCCCTCTCCCCCCGCCCAGCCAGATACAGTGCTATATTATAAACCAAAGATGTCTGATGGGCTTGGAGGCTTAGTCTGTGAATCAGGCAAGAAAGTGATTTTATTTTTTGTGTATCATGATTAACTTAATGAATATAAGTAATCCAAGGAAATACAGTCAGTATATAGGACATAAAAGGCATTTGCTCTTTTTGGGAAGTGTATGGTAATGATATAATCTACTAGGTTGAATTCTTGAAGGTATTATTTAATGGTCAGATGCAGGCGGTTGTATATGGTTTGATCGACTGCGTAGCTCTCCTCAGTGAGGAAATATATATATATTTTTTGAATTGAATACAATGACAGACCACATGAAGAAAGCCAAGTGGTTCTAGAATATGTAGCCATTTGTAAAAGAACTGGACAAATGTCATTATTAAACTTGCTGGAGGACACTTAAGTATAAAACCAACAAGGTTAAGAAGATGTTGAGAATGGCACTTATATAAAGTCAGATGGTCAGTAAATTAAAAAATACTATGTTGGGGCCTGTTGGATAGTAGAGTTCTCTCCTTCCCAGCAATACATTGAGTTTCTGACAGCTGGTGGGAAAACAGAAAACCAGGTCTAGGGGTGTCACAAAACTCTGCATCTTCAAGCCATTGTGTCTAGTTATTACAAAGTGGGAAGTGGTGCCTAGTAATTTGGTAAAACTGCATGATGATGCTAAATCACATGTTTTGAGATCCAAGTGAGCTAAGTTGCTTTTATAGTTGATTATTGATATTTACATTTCACTGTATCATGAGAAGAAAGGCATAAACCACTCTATTCTATTTCTGACATCATAAATGGCACCCCATACTAATAATATATATCTCAATATAGATGGAAAAGGAACAGTCCTTTTTCTTCTATCAGGGTTTCTGTGGCCTTCATCTGCTAAAGTCACTCCTGTATGAAGTTGGCTATTGTGACATTTTTGTTTTTTTGCATATTATTAACTAAGATAACTTGATGCCCTAGCACCCCTTTTAAAAGACAAACTTAACAACCTCAGAGACATTCCATGTCTAATTTAAATTAAAACTGGCACTAGAGGGATTTTATTGATTCTGTGTTTTGATTCACTTTCTCTAAAAATTTTTTTTGTTAATAAGTTTCTGGTGACTTAATGAAAAATTAACTATAGTAAGGAAAAGTTACTCAGCTCATCTCTGCCACATTAAAGATAGGAAAAGATTTCATAATTAGTAAAGCAAAGCAGCTTGCATTTTCTCTAAACCAAAGGTCAGCAGGTTTGACTTATCAGTCAAATCAGCTGCCTGCCTGTTTTGGTAGTGCTTGTGAACCAAATATGATCAGCACCTTTTAAATGGCTTCAAATAAAAGATGGAAACGTTTTGTGATTTGCAGATTACATAGAATTTATGTGTCAGTGCCCATACATGGAACCCAGCTACCCCCTGTCATGTGTTTCCTCTGTAGCTGTTGCCCTGAGAGAAAAGCAAGTGAAGTAATGGTGACTGACACCAGAGGGCCAGTGAAGCCTGGAGATACTTACTTTCTGATCCTTTAAAGAAGTTTGCTGGGCCTTACCTTACTCCAGATCAGCAGTGGAAACCCTAGCTGAAGGATGAACAGGTGTTTTTCTGTGTCCCTCTTGTGAGGGAAGGGACAGGGTCCTCTATGTTCAGGGGGCTACCTGTTGACCCCAGGTCTCCTCAATAGCAGTCTTGGAAGAAGTCTGCCCAGGTTGGTACATTCGGGTGTCTGAGATCCCCCCTACCCCAGTACACCCCTATGAACCTTTGAGATACTTTTGTGGGTACATGCTGATTTCCATAACACTACAGAAATATCCAGAACTCCATGACTGCTCTCTTGAGATAATTCATGGGGACAAATGACTTCAGATCCTGATCATAAAATCATAAACCCTGTCCCCACTGCACCTAACTGGGTTACCCCTATTTCTCCATTTAATACATTTTAGTCTTTATGCTTTCCAAGTTGACCCCACAAATCCAGGCACTGTCAATTTTTTTTTTTCAAAAAGTCATTTGGAAACTGTTTTTGATATGGGTATATATCCTTAACATAAAAATTATATACAGATTATACAATATTAATAATTTATATCCAATAAAGTCAAGATTAAAACTTGATATAAAGAAATTGCCTATGATAGCTTTCCTACAACCAGAGAATTTTTTACATGTTCTGCATTGTCCTTATCCCATCTTAGAGACCAGTGATGTAATCCCTTAAGAAGTTTCCAGGGCCAGAGCAAAAATACCCGAAATCCTTGGGAGAAGAAAACAAGTGCTTGTGAGACTGGTAGACCAGAAGAATTCAGGGGGTGCTGCTCCTAGCTGAGTCTTACCTCTGTTCCTTTAAGAAATAGACCACCAATGGGCCTACTTCATTTAGGTCCCTATGACACTTCCAGGAGAAATGGACAGGAATTTAGATCAGCTGCCTTTTTCACGGAGCACTTGGGATTGAAGATAAATGGATTTGCCTCAATAATTAACCAAGTGAGTCAGTATCAGGCAGTCGAGGCAGAATGACTAAATGCAGAGTACCCTGCAACTCTCACAGACAATTCCAAAGGTTTAAGTAGATTTACCAACTCCCAGGACCACCCTTGGAAGGAGATGCTCTTAGGACACCCACTTACAGGTTAGAAGACCGAGACACAATGACATTGAGTAAGCTGCCTGAGGCCCAAGGGGATGCAAGGGCCAGCCTTTCCATCCTCATATCCAGCAGTTTTGCCCAGGACTGAAGAGTCATTTGGTTGAGGCTGCACTTGTAAAACCCACCATTTAAAACTGAAATGAAATGATTATGCACCCACATGCATCTCTAGACACTCATACCTGTTGTTCACTAAACAGTGCTGTTGAAGACCTACTAGGTGCTAGAGGAATACGACGTTTAACTCCAGAGAAGTTTAAGATCTGCCCCAGGCATGCTCACTGTCATTTCAGGAGACATGCATGTATGAAAGTTCACTGGTAATGGAAAGTAATATCTTCAAGATTGAATGAATGTTCCAAACAAAATTAGACAGAATGTTAATAAAAACAGTAAACAATACATAGTGTCCTTTCCTAGGTAGTAATGTAATTCAAGGTTGTGCCTGACTCAGTCTGCTCCCCCAGCAGCCTATCTAGTTTTTGCCAAGGAGTGGGGGCAGGCAGGGTGTTCATTTTCCTCCTTGTTCATGGCATTTCAGTGCAGCCCACCCCTCAGGCATTGCTCTGGGCTTTGTAGCCACTCTCCTCTCTTTGCCCTGCTCCGACCATGCTCACCTATCCTTGCATCCCCCTTACCCAGAAGCACTAGGGTAACCTAACTAATAGATCTAGAGCTACAAGCTGCACAGAGTGGTGACCTCACAGGGACCAGGACATGACTTTAGATACTGAGGATGGGACAAGTCAAAGCTCTCAGGATTTCCTCCCAAGGGGATTTCATAGGCGACTCTCACATTAGACTCAAGAATCCCCCACCTTTATCCAGCTCTCCTATTGATCATCCTTCTTCATGCCTCCTGGGATGCAATTGTAAGCCTGTTTTGCAACTATCCCAATCCAGGTTGGTTGATCATCAGCTCTAGCAACTTAAAGAAGAATGTCAGAACCTTAAACATCACCTTCACATCTTTTTAATATTGAACCAGAAGAAACAGATACTTGAGCCCTCCTTGAGTTCCCTTTTCTGCCATTCTCTCTCCCACCCCTCAGGGTGACACTGTCCTTTTATCCTCGCCCTGCTAGGCCCAAGTATACCCACCCATGATATGCACACCCACTGGGCCATGTGTGTACAATCATGGGGAGTGTGAAATACCACAGGAGTTGGTCATAGAGGCTAATGGTGGAAGAGTGAATCCCCTGATAATTCAGTCACCCTATAGAGCCACTTGCTGCTGTCATTTTATGATGATGACTGTACCTCAGGCCCCGGCCAGGCCACTCTCTCCTTTGGGCATTGCAGAGAGGCCCAGAGGCCTTGCTAAGCCAAAATCCTACCTTGCCATAATGGTGGGAACCTAATATCTGCATCTCTGTGCTTATTTATGTGATGTTGGAGGATCAGGGTATCCATACCCTCCTATCAGGGTATCCATACCTTCTGCTCTAGGCTGGTGGCTGGGAAAATATGCAAAGCAGACTCACTTCACACACAGAAAATCCTTTTCCCCAGCTAGGTAAGCATTCTGTCCTCCACACCCTTGGAGAAGATAGTCTGAAAAGGTCTTCTGTACTTACCCCAAGACCTAACTTGGGTACTCACAGCCCCTGAAAGCATTAATGCCTCTTTCCTGCACCCCATCCCAGGGGAAGGAAGTAGGTGCTGATATAGGGGCTAAACAGACAGACAGACATCCATGCCATCTCTCTTTGCTGGGAGGGGGGCTTATGTGAATGGCAAGGCAATCAGGGGGACCAAACCATGTGAGAATGTTTCCACCTGCTGTTACAGTTCCCCCCCAAGACCCAAGATTGTGTTTCCTGCATGATGAAAATTTAAAGAGACACATTTTTAACTAAGGTGTCTGTTTAGATAAAACAGATTTCATGGGGGATAAGCCTTGTCCGACTAGAACTTATGCACCCAGACAAGGGATCTGGAGTCCCTGTGGATTTGCTGAGGGTAAAGTCTATTAAACAGTTGCTAAATAACATGAATTTTTATTTCAAACTCACACATAACAATGTCTATCAACTTAGTCACTTGATGAACACAACTGCTTCCCTCTGACAACCTCTCAAACAAATCTAACTCGTGCAGATGACCAGTGTTGGCTGCAGTGAGTCACATGACCTGCCACTTGGGTAAATATGAGTCTCAGGGAGTGAAGACAACAAGCATTCTGTGAGGAGTTGTCAGCTTGTAATAATGAAGTAGCATGAGTTATTGTAGTGAGAAAGCCTGCTAAATATATTTATGAGGTTGACAAGGATGGCAACAAAAAGGGGAAAAGAGCATATGGAGGAAATATTTGCAAATATTTGGAGAAAATCATTTTAATTCTCTTCCAGGGGCCAATATTAGTAAAGCTATAGAAGAATTACCTTCCCACTTCTGAATACTAGGCCTTCAGGTTTCTAACATTGTCTCTCTGCCCTTCAATGATATGTTAGTAATCTTCTCAATTAAAATCATCTGAATACACAAAACTGTGGCATCTTAGCAGTCTATTACTTATCTAATGCTTTGTACTTCAAACTCTAAAAATGAGAGCTTCCCTTTAAGATTGGGCAGATGAGATCTCCCATAACTCTCTGTTAGAATTTTTCCCTTTTTAAAGTCTAAAGCCAGGAGAGGAGTACGTCATGACTCAAGTGAAAATGTTTAATGACCCCAGTTGTAAATAGCCTAAAGCCCAGAAGCACTTCAAGACCAGAGGCTTACCTCTGTCAGTCCACCTCAAATGGCTCCATAAAGGTCTAATTACAGCTGAAGGAAGACAGCATTTGCTAGCAGACTCACTGGTAAAATTCAGAAGTGTGGTCATTGTCAGAATCTTTTGCAATGAATAAAAAACATAGTATTGATGAATGTTAACCAGGGGCATGCACGCTGATAACTTATACAGGCGGTCTCACCCTTGGGTTATTTCCAGCTACCCTGGAAAATGTGGAAGATGTGGCATCTGGTTCTTTGGGTTCAATTACTGAAGTCAGTCATGCTGCAGGGAATGGGCTAGATTTTAACTGAGCATTGACTATCACTATGACAGCATAGCAAACGTAGGAATTTAGGAATAATTAAGACATTTTCAGATAATGCCCAGCAGTGGAACAATAATTACGAATTAGCTGATTCTGCCTCACCAATATTCTCTGTAAGTTAAATAATAATTAAAAGACTCTAGAGTTAATTTATATGACTGTTGTAGTTCTTGGAAATGTTACAAATGTAAGGGAAAATGTGTGGAGCTAGAGGCTAGGAACAAATCACACTTGGCAGAGAAATGCTTATTTTTACAGAATGAAATAGTTACCTATGGCTTCAAATCCCAGGTTCCAGGTTCCAGCTCCAGAGTCTCCACCATTGAAGGTACTAAGGGCACTTTACCTTCCCCCGAGATTCATTTGGAGTCTCTCTGAGTGCAGGTGGTGGGTCAGTGCTTAAAGGGTATATATCCACCTTCCATGCAACAACCCCTATTGCCATGTACTTTTTTCTCAATTCACTTTGTGCTTCCAATGGTGAACAGGCTTCTCCCAGGGAGAATTCTGCCCTTCAGCAAACAAGTCCTTGCTTACAGCTCCATCTCCAAACTGGGATGCCCCCTGTCATCCCCTCTAACACCAGAGATGAGCAACTATGACACCAATGCCCTGGAGAGTTTGCTGAGACTGCCTGCCACTCCCTGCCTATATTTCTAACAGATTCACTCAGCTCTCATTCCAGTTCAGGAAATAGGAGTCCACCATGGACACATTAGCAGGTCCAGCCAACCTCCCCATTTTCACCACATGACCCACACCAGCAACCCTTATACCTTAAGTTGAAGAATATTTTGCTAAATTCAAAGATTCCAACCAAAATGGCAGCACAGATTTTGAAGAATGTGAAAACAGCAAATATTGTGGCTAGTAGGGGTTAATGTACAATCTGGTATCATGGCAACTGTGAGCATTTTTTTGTTGTTTTGTTTTTGGCATCATGCTGTGGAACCTGTAAATTCCCTCACCATCATTTCCAGCACCTGGAAGTAAAGAACAACCCACAGGTCCTGGAGTCTGAGAGCCCAAGTTTAAATCTGGGTTTTGCCACCATTTGTGCTTCAACTGCTCTTGTGTGAAGTGAGGGACTTTGGATGATCCTAGCAGTTCCAGACCCCAGTGGCTGTCCCCAGGAAGCTCTAGATAAATGCACTATTGTTATTCCTCTTCTCTATGCAAAAATAAGCTTCTCCAAGAAAAACTGACCATGTATTTGAAATCTGGAAAAGCATAACAAAATAAACAGTATCATCTCCTGACTCCCCCCCCCGCACTATAAATTAGAGCAGAAGCAAAATGCACACATTAAATATATCTTTAATGTGTATAAAATCATCTATATGAAGGGGTCCTTTGGGTTTCTACTTTATCCATTCACTCATTTGTGGTTTTAATTTTTATACCACATTCTGCAAATATACCAAAGCTCTTGATGCTCTGAACAGCAATACAAACTGTAGCCATTGCTGAATAGCAGAAACAGCCCCCTCTCTCATCACAAGTGGATTTTCTTTCTGTTCATTTATATTGTGAAGAACTAAGGAAGAGCTTGTATTTTGTAGTCTTTGAAAACTATAGCGTGGAGAAAATGTGAAATCTATTCAAGGTTAGAATTTCATTGTACCTTCTCTTTCCAATGAATCTACAATATATTCATTGACCTGATTTCACCTTCTGTTCAAGAGTTAATATTGTATGTAGGTCTGCTGGTATTTTTAATGCTCTTTTCAATAAAACAGTGAAAACAACATCAGTAATAATGATCCCATTACTACTAAATCCCACGTTAAATAACTCTCCCAGCAAAAGATAATTCACGAAGTTAATAGATTACATTACATTTATCTGTGCCTATTTTTCCATTAAGTTTTCTGTGTTCTAAGTACAGAAAATTTAAAGAATTTTGTAAGTAGTTCTAGGTAATAAGATACTGGATTGTGTGTAAAGGGTCCTCATCCCCAAAATAATGGAGTAGAGCCTCTCAGTGATGTATAGACCATCATATTAGACCCATATCGCCTAAGCCAATTTTATTTTCTGACTTCTTTGCTCCTGGGGTCATTATTTAATTACCTTGTTATTTCATATATACCTTGATTGCTTTGTATTTATGTAACACTTGCATTTTAAGTTTTTTATTTCTGCATATACAAATATATTTACAAGCAAAGACAGATTTTTAAAAACTTATTCTTTTGTTGTCTAGTTCAACTTTATAGCTCTCCAAGTTTCTTTATTTCCCTAAGTCCTTGCATTTTACCCCGTTCTTTTAAGCTGTTGCCAGTAGGTAATACAGGTAACCATCTGTCATCATCAAAATGGAAAGTTCAATTTTATTCAAAAGGATGGCTCTTCTCTTTGAAATAAATATAGCCCATAAAAGGCCCCATTTCTTCCTTACAAACAACTTCAGTTTGTGTAGCTCTATAGAGAACAGGTGATCTCATGAGCAGCTTAGATGTTGAGTGAGGTACGAAGTCAACTGCTTTAGATTTTAAGTGCTTTAAAATCTCCCCAAAGAGACCAGCAGTATGGTTATTGAGTTCTAGAGCTTGTTGAGGGGAGAAGGGGCTGTTTGCAGAGCAGGTGAGGGGAGAGGAGTGTTTGCAGAGCTGATAAAGCATCTTCCACTTCAAATGTTTGCCATGAGAAGGTTCAATTGAATAGAGTAATCCTACAAGACAGACAATTTGGTCAACTGAACTCTAAACCTTAAATAAGAAAAAACATACAACATGACAGAAATGAAGGGAAATGGAATTAAAGGAAAGCTTTCTAACCTGTATGTGCCTACCCATACTGATGGAGAGCTATGCCAGAGTCTGTGCAGGCCAAGGAGCTTGTGATTTTTACCTTCTAAAGTCATTTTATTATGTTACTTAAAAAATTTTAAAAATGCCAGGTCCTACATGATGACATCACTGGTAGTCTGTTTGAAATTTGTTCAAGTTCACACCTGTTCTACACAGTTATGCAACCTATTCTTTAGCAGAGTGTGTTTTTCTCCCACTGTTATTTATGGCTACTTTGCATTATTTTTGTCGCATCCATTGGTCCTTTATTTACTTTAATGGGGCAGTTCCAGTATGTGTTCTGATGTTGTATTTTGAAATTCTCACCAACTGTCTTATTAACAGTGACACAGCAGAAATCTAAACTATGGATTCAGATTGATATTTCTAAAGGGCCTTTTGTCAAATGTCACAAATATAATTGTGACTTTTTAAAATATGATCTTTCTAAAAGTTATTACCCACCTTAGATCTCATTGCCCATCTCATTTTCCATATATATATATGTATGTGCGTATATATATATATATATATATATATATATATATATATATATATATACGCACATATGGTGATATGTACAATGATAGCATTAGTGATACCATAGATTTAACTAACCAAAACAATTTAAAATGAAATTAAGATAATTAGTTATTGCTGCTCTAGAATAAGAACTTAGAATTTTTGACATTTTTTTTCATGCATCTCTCAGTACAAGTTAATGAGAAATGGTGTAAAGTACTTAACAATTTGTAGTAATGTTTTATATAGTATTCAGGCTCTTAGTTCCTGTCATGCATCCTTTCTCTGTACTTTTAGCAGACACTTTTCTTCACTTTAGGGCTCTTCTCAGTTTTCTCCCATGCAAGGTAATTCAGGAATGTGCACCTTCGAGATCAGAAACTTGCTTCAGTTTGTATAAATGGCAGCAGAAGCTCTGGGAGGAGAATATAAGGGCCAAATCCCCCCTCTACCTGCTATCAGGTATATTCAGTCGAGATATATATTCTTCCTATGCCCAGTTTCTCACTTGAAAAGCAAGAATGACAAATGAACCCTACTTGTAGGGTTGTTGGAGGAAATATGAACCCCCACAAATACAGCAGCTAGGGCAGCTCTAAAGTTGGGTACTGAGGCATGGCATCCCCATGCCACAGGTGCCTGTTGCTGCATTGATATCCTTGATTCTGAATTGTGTGTGGTAGTGATGACGCAGCTTTTCTGTGTCACATCTGTTACATCTGTCACATCACATCTGTGTCAGCTTTTCTACATATTGGCTATTTGTTGCTCCTTACCTTGAAAGCAAACAACTGTCCCATGTGACCTTCTTGCTCTCCTGCACTCTCCCACGATCAGAGAGATCCTGTAACAGCCACAGGCCAACACTGGCCACAAAGCCTGTTCTTGAAGTTTAGAGAAGTTCTGCTTCTCTAACTGCAGAACCCAGCCTGTTTTCCCTGGAGTTCCCTGGCTTTCCCTAAGACAGGCCAGCTACGAGTATTCACAGACTTCCTTCCACCTCATGACTGTCCTCTGTACAGAGATGAATAGCCTTCTTATTTCTGCTTAATTAGCTGCATTTCACACCCTATTTTCACAATTTGACACAATCTTCATGTACCTTCTCTATCATTTTTTTTTTTTTTTGTCTACTGGGACTGCTGTTCTCGTTGTATTATCATTTAATTGATTGTCCTTAGAGAGAATTTTTATTGGCATAACTATTCAGGTTTTTGCCTTTATCTGTCCTTTGTGTGTCTATATGTTTTTTAAAAGCATGTCTTTGACTTTCAATATTCTTTCGTTATTTCTTTACTGCTGTCATTGCATCCTTCTTTCCTGCTACCCACTGTATTTAATATACTAAAAATGAATACTTTTGCAGAAGAATGACTCCCTCTCCTCATATTAGTGACCAGTTTATACAAGTTAAGTGAAGATATTTAGTTTTTGAACAACAAAGTGCATGGCTCTGAAAAAATGTCAGGTGTACCAGGTTTCCCTGGTTTGCTCCTAGATTAACAAGCGCTTCTAGAAAATGAAATTCCTTTACATCTGTTTTTTCCTTCAAAATCAAGTTATGCCTGATCTCAATTTTACACCCATCTCCATACGAGAAAGCGCATTGTTCATAAATTTTAAAACATGGATTTTTATTAAACAAGCTTATAATATTTTGATGAAAACAGAAATCCTCCAGAAATTACATGAACACATACATCTGATGGTTGCATGATACTTATCAGTCTTAATCCAATGACTGGTGTTTTCAAAAACAATCGGGCAGTCCTACTCATTTCCAACTATGGCTCCTCTGGGAACATATGTGGTCTTTGTTCAGAAAGGGATTCTTAAATCTGTTTCCAATTTTTACCACATCTTGGTGCCTCTTCTTCCGATTTGGGGGTATCTGCAGAGTAAGTAATAAAAGGTCATTGGAAAACAAAAGTCCTGAACTTGTAACTAAATATCAGTTCTGGGTTTCAAATGCTCTCTAGTTCACTTTGCAACATTTTTCAACATTTTTGACATTTTGACACAATTCACTGAACTTCCGTAGTCTTTCCTATGTGACATGCTGTCTTCTGTGCCTGACCTGGCATCTTTCCCCTCTTGGGATCCAGGACAAAGCAAACCCTGTTGTCACCCACTGAGATGCACTAGGATGGGTGTTGTGGGTGTTATTTAGGGCTGGAACCCAGCTCCACAAAGGGCACAGTGGTGTAAATGGCTGCATCCACATGGTAACTGCATTCATTGTGTCTGAGTCCTGACCCTAAGTGCCAGTGAGTGTGCTTTCAGGAGGGACCAGGCTAACAGTTATGGTAGCAATTCTAGCTCCGCACTCCTGATGTGAGCGTTGCCTGTAAACTGTGTCAGCTAAACTTCAGGCATCAGAAAATGTTGAGAACCAGACCAAAAGAGCCACAGGAAACCAAAAGTTGGAATTCAGTTTGTAAATAGTGAAACTGACTATAATACTGGTATAAAATCTCAGAATAATTTAGAAACATTAAAAAGATACAAATATACCTGATAATGCCTCATAGCTTTTGATTCTGTGTTGTAATGGGGTCAGGTTTCACCTGTGCCCTCCAAGCCTGCCTTTTACTAAATATATTGTTATTGTGACAATAGAAAAAGAGGTGTATGCAAATCTACCTAGAAGTTGCTTAATAGAAACTAAAGAGCCCTGCATTTAATGCATTTTTAGGAAATACAAACTCCCCCCTCCATCTCCACTCCATGCACACCTATCAGTAGCTTTCCTTATTCTCTTTTATTTGGGAAAATGACATTACACTCTTAATAAAGTGAGTACTTTTTGAATGTTCACAACTGGAACACAAAAGAACTGTCCATGATTCCTTACTAATATTCCTTAGGTTTACTTCCTCTGAGTCCTAGTTTTGCTGCACAGTTTATGTGGGGATTAACAACCTTCTCTTTCATGTTGGTAAGTGACAAACACAGCAAGTGTGTTTCCCCCTCTAGATGACAGATGTGTCTCTGAAATAGCACTGGCTAGCACTGAAGGTACTGGTTCCAAGATGACGGATTATTTTTTATTCTCTTCAAACCCTTATTTTTCTCACGTGTGTAATTTTCCCCTGCCTAGACCTGGTGCACCGTTTCTGTGAGCGGGTCCTCAGTGTTTCACTTTGTCCCTACTTTCCTGTCGTAGCCCCATCTTCCCCCGGTGTCGACTCCGCCCCCTTGCAGCGCACAGGCAGCCAGCACGGCGCGCAGAATGCCACGGCCACCTTCCAGAGAGCCAGCTATGCTGCCGGTCCCGCAGCCAACTACGCAGACCCCTACAGACAGCTGCAGTACTGCCCCTCTGTGGAGTCCCCCTACAGCAAGTCCGGCCCTGCCCTCCCACCCGAAGGCACCTTGGCCAGATCCCCGTCCATCGACAGCATTCAGAAAGACCCCAGGTGGGTACCGACCTTTTTCTTCTATGATGTCTGATGAGGTTCTCCAGCTAGGCCTCACAAGGACGCTATCATTGATGACCGCAGGTTATCACACACATTTCAGTGGCTGAGCAGGGAAAGTTCACCTTTGCCTGGGTTTTATCTGACTTGACCTGTTGGCTCTTCTGTGACTCAGCAGCAAACAATAAAGGTGATCTTTGGAACAGAACATCTGTAGGTCTTGAGATTTCAGCTGCTGGAAAGATCTAGAACAGTTCTCTTATTGCAATGGACAGTTAATGGGAATAGTGACTTTGGATGCAGACATTGTAGTCTGGGTAACGTATTGACTCATGAAAGCATGCTTCATCACCTGATATATTTCCAGGTATTTGGTGCTAAGTGGCATGGTAGTAGGAACCAGGTAGGAAACCTGGTAGTTTCCACAAAAACTCAGACATTTAACAAACATATGTTACCTTAATTTCTCTGTGTCTGAAAATAAAAATGAGGCTGATATGGTTTTGGTGTTGATAATGAGCATAAATGTATTAGAGAAGTGTTACTATTATGATGTTTTTCTTTTGTTGCCATAGTGGGAAGGCATTTAGTAAGTGATGCTCTGCTTCTGAAGTTGGAATTGAATTCCTGTAGAATGGAATGATGTTTTATTCAAAGCCA
Source organism: Uropsilus gracilis (assembly GCA_004024945.1). Classification (NCBI taxonomy): domain Eukaryota; kingdom Metazoa; phylum Chordata; class Mammalia; order Eulipotyphla; family Talpidae; genus Uropsilus; species Uropsilus gracilis. Next base: position 87,773 of record PVHY01003174.1, read on the forward strand.
TTTGATTTATGCTGATAGTCCCATAAATATATATCTGCATCTGTGAATACTATAGATAAGTCAGATTTCTGGACTCCTTACAGCAGGCATGTGACTTAAAATTGGTGGACTTAAAAATGGTGGTAAACTTAAATTTTACCTCAAGGGATTTTCCCAGATAGAGGAGCAGGCAAATAAATATGTACTATACTGAGAGATTTGCATAGATTCTTTTGTGAAAAATAAAGCACTTCTCTAAACATAAAAGGCAGAATATAGAAACAAAATAATTGTAAACCCTTAAGAAATGCTAAATAGAAATATCTAATTGAATTGGTACTGCTTTAGCTAACATTGACATTTAAATGGAGGATAAATGTTTTCTCTCCTATGGCGATGACTCATATTAGGGAAATTTTGCTTCATAAGAAGCTAAATTTATGTTACTCTGGCTACAGTTTAACTTCATGATTTTATACTATGTGTTTCAAATGCATTTTATTTTATTAAATGCCATATCCTTTCTATTTCATGTCATTGTTACTTTCATATTTTTTTTCCTCCTTTTACAAGGTTGTCATAGATTCCACTTTTTCAAGTGATGGCTTTTGTCATATACATTTCTTGGGTGCCCACTATAAACTATAAAAAGAGACCATAACAAGATGAGAATGAATAAGAAAATATTGGCCCAATTTTTGTATATGTGAAACATGGATGCAAGTCAGTATACATGAATTACAAGTTTGCTCTACTTCAATAACATTAAGTATTGACCTTGAATAGTTGTAAATTCTCAGAAGTGTGAGGGTGGGGTATTATGCCATTAGCCTAAATTCAGATAGATGAGTAACAGAAACAGAACCACATCTAGAACCAAGACTAGACTATGTGGCTTAGAGTTTTCTTAAGATGAAGGAAAATTCAGTGTTCAGGTTTTATTGAGAGATCCAAATCTAAAGTTTGAGTAAAATCTAATGCTTCATTTATAAGATTTTTGACACCTTCCTTTGAATAATGAATTTTTATTCATCCTAGGTTAACAATCACTAGAACTACTATGTTTAATTTTGAAGAATGAAAATTTGTTTTGAAACTATGACTTATGATTTCAACTTTTTTAGTCATTAGACTTCTTTAAAACCTAACAGCCATTTCTTAAGAGAATTTGTCAAGGTTTTATTAAGTATATCAAGGATACTTCTTTACAAATGCATGTTTAGAACACATTCCAATTCACAAAACCCATTTATTTGCATCTTTGATGTCATTCTCCTTTGTGGGAGGAAACAGTCCATATCTTGTGCCAGGAATGAAGAATTGGAGTGCTGGAGAGACTCCTTGAAGTATATGTCACTGACAGGGTGGGGAGTGTGCAAGGTAAGGGTGCATTTTCAGGACTCTAGGGCATCTTGTCAGCGAGAATGTTTATATCTCCTTATAAACAATAAAAACCAAGAGGAAAGAGTATGCTACAAACTTGTCATGTTTTTCGGAAACCATGTAAATGATGGTACCGAGATGGTGTAGAAGTCAAGAGGAGGAAGAGATAGCGCAGATTGTCTCAGTGGATCTGGACTACACCTCTCATATGGCTTATTGGGTATGTGATCTTCCTTTTATTTTTCATTTCTTTGTTTTCTGTTATCTACCATGTTCATCTTATTGCAGACCATATCCTTTCTCTGTGAAAAAAAATCTGAATTTATTCAGAGAAATGTTCATATAACACACTTGAAAATAAGAATTTGAGTTTAAAATAACCCATTTCATTAGACTTGAAACCAAACACTCCCTGTTAGCTTGTACCACTAAGCCAGAGCCTATGAAGAGATCAGTCTGAGGGTTGGATTTACCCAGCTAGCTTAGTTTAGTCCTACAGATCAGGGCAAACCTCAGTCTTTTCTCTTTTGACCTCCCCTCCCCACCCCCATATCCCATGCAAGATTGCACAGAACCTTTATACAGCTGCTGGAGTTCAATATTCTTTGTAAAATCAGTAACTATTAAGAAAATTACTTCACACATATGTAAAATTTACCACATAGCCACATTTATTAAAAAGTTTCTGTCTTTTAGCTGCTTATGATCTTCCATAAAGAGGGAATCACTGATGAATTGTTGACATGGCTGACGGCTAATAGGTTTTTGGTGCCATACCAAACACTGAGATTTATATATTGTTGTTTTGGCAAAGTCAGGTTTGCTAAGTCAAAATATCCTTATTTTCAAAATGTGATTGATGAAATAGCCAGGGAAAAATGTAAAGCAAAACTGATTTGCCATGGTATAGAAAAGGTACTACAAAAAACCTCATCTTTAAGGGAAGAAAAGTTAGGGTGGTAACATAACTCACGTAACATGTAGGTTTTAGCCTGAATAGCATCTTGGATTATGTTTGATACATTCCTCTGCAGGACCCTCTATCTCTGATGTAATCTTTGATGTACACTATCCCAAATGTAACCTTTCAAACAAGCTTAAGAAATCTACCTTATTGTAAGCCTGATTTAAATTAAGTCTCCTTTTTAATATTCAGCATAATAGAGAGATAAATATAATGCCATACCATTAATGCTGAACTAGAGCCCAGATTAGGAGCTCCAGTCTCAGTTAAGTGCACAAACCTGCATTCAGGCAATGTTTTGTTTCAAGCCACAATATTTGACTAATAATAAAAATATGCACACATAAGGAATTGCTTGATGTATCTCTACTAAATTTCATCTGCTATTTTAAGATATTACTAAAGCTATTTTATTATTGAGTGTTATAATATTGTTAAATATTATTGCTTATAATAAATATCAGGAAGTAATGCTAGTTAATAATCTTTTCCAGATGTCTTTTTCATAACTTGCCCAATACAAAACCACCCATGTAGCATATGGTGAATCAGACACTCAGGAAGTAGACTGACAAATGCTTTTTGTGGCTAAAGCATTTATAATAAAACAGCTGTAATAGTCTACACATTCCTGTCTGCTGGGATGGAAAGTCTTTGGTAAGTTTGCATTTCACTTCAGATGTCCAATAATCATTTCAGCTGAGGAATTGTCAAAGGGGGAAAGAAGACATTTGAAATCTAAGGACCCTAAGAGCATGAGGAACACTTGGAAGTATTTATTCAGGCTGAAAGCAAACCTGACAGTATTCCATCATTCTCTGCTTAAATGCCTCTAGCAATGAGCTGCTTACTACCTCTTAACATTGACTAATTTTTGAGTCATCCAAACCTTGTACACTGATGTATGTGGATACAAAAGCTGCATCTCTTGAAAATTTCATGATCTTTGATCTTTAAAATCATGAAGATGGCACCATTCTATTTCTCAGAGGACAGCATAGATCGTAGTTTCTCTTACCCCACTGGGCCTTCTGTTCCACTGGCTTCTGTGACTTCTGAACTGCCCTTTCTGGAGTTCTCCCCCAAGGATCCACAGGGATTAACTCCCTCCTCGTACAGAAGGAATACGGGCTACTGTGGGCAACCATTTTCCTGGTGGCTTTTCATGATAGTCAGATGAGCATAGCTCTCCTAATAGAGATGATCATGACAATGGAAATTTAGAATAACTGATATGGTCAACATTAAATCTTTTGTATTCATTATTTACTTTAAGTCCCCCAGCTCCCTATGATATGACTTTTAGTGTGTCTCATGTTATGCCTGGGGAAACTAAGGCTCACAGAGCTAGAAATTGACCCAGACCATCTGATCCCTGATCCTGATTCCAAGCTACTACAAATATTGATACCAGTATTAATTGCTTCGAATATTGACACCAGTATTAACTGTATAATCACATCAATTGCCAGCCCTGTTCATGCATGACTCCCACAAAGCTCTGGATTGTCTCCTTAGCTTAGATTTTTAATCTTTTAACTGAAATGAGGAACTTGTCTTTCACTTCTTATTAGCTGATTCTATTATTTGATACTGCAGAGGTGTTTTCTCATTCCTGGTTTTGTTATCCAGTAACTACTGCTCTGTGTCACTCGGGCACCTGAAAGACAGGCAGATGTGTCCTTGGTGAGGCTTCAGCAGGGGAGGGCCAGAGCTAGCCTGAAGGCAGGGACCTGTAGCCCTCCCTCCTGAGAACCCCTCCCTCCAGGTTCATCTGAAGTCACCCCATACATCCAGGTGACTTTTCTGAAATATTCCATGGCAAGCTTTTGCAGATGTGCTGACAGCACAAGAACATGTCATAAAAGAACATTCTTTTAGAAGCTCTCATAGTTCCACAAGCCAGCTTATCCACAAATGACTGTGATGTGCTGGGGAAATGAGATGAATGTGTTAGAGAACTACCAGGGAGGACTCAGTTGACACAGATCTTGAGTACTAGCTGAGAGGTACATGAAAAGCAATGGGAAGGAAAACTTTTCTAAGCAGAGAACAGTTCAAAAGAAAAGAGACAGGAAGACATAGGATCTACAGAGCCACCTGGTAACCCCAGATGTTCTTTAACATGTGACTTCCAGAGGCCTAGAAGAAATGGATGAGGGCAGAGAGCCGATGATCTGTGGGTGGGAAACCTCTGTGTTCTATGAGGGAGACCAATGTTCTAGAGGGAGACCAAGGACAGGGCTATCTCAAAAGGCCTGAGCACGGACATGTGGGCAGCAATGGGGAGTTCAGCCCTCACTGCCAGGAAACAGAACCAAAAGATGGAAGGAAGACATCTCTGCAAAAAGAATTATTGTTCGTTTGCTTGACAAAGCCTCCTTTGCAGAATTCCTTGTGTCATTTAAAGGAAAACTGTTCACACTTGGTACTTATCTGTGCCAACATTGGTTTTCCCATAGCCCAGACACTCACCTTCCCTCCTGTCTTCACAGTCACTGGAGGAGTTAACATAAATAGCCACTGACGACACTCACCTCCCTTATACTGAGAGGGTTCTGGCCTAGGCACCTCTGTTACTCTTAATGATTCAGTGGAGGGGAGTCATCGAACTGGGGAGTAACATTACTCTTTGCCAACTGATGTGTGTGCTGGTGGCAGTCTTTGTTTTGTCCGGAAAAACCAGATAAACTTTCCTGGCTCATCCACTTTCGTCTTGAGAAACCATCCTTTCTTTCTTCTCAACCCACATGATTTTGGTAACACAGATTCCTACCCCAAGTTCAGAAGGCCAAGAACTGACTATTGATAGGATCCCCCACCCATTGGACTTATCTTCAGGCAGATGAGTCTGAGAAACCCATTCCCAGCTTTCTGAAATGGACTGCATGCATCATTTGGGACAAAAATCCAAGTGCAGGCCAGCAAAAATCAGCAGAGATGCAAAAGCTATTGACTAGCTTCTCTGTGTATTAGCATGCCCCCCACCTCCCAGTTCATACATTTGTTCACTCCTCCGCCCATCCTCTAGATGTGGGCATATGCTGATCCTAGGTTTCTTCATTATAAATCCCAGAAAGAGATGTCCTTGTTCATTGGATTTGTGTCTCCTTTGATTTATCAATGTCTCAGCTGTATATGGCTTCACCATTTTCCCTTTAACCTTTAACCCTTTAACCCTCTGGTAAAGCCAACTCTACTCCCTGTCTCAGGAACAGATAGCAGTGCCCCTACTACCTGTTCAGAGCAACTGATAAGTTCCCTACAATAATTAAATCATGAAATCTTTAGCAAGTAGGTTTCTAGGAAACACCAAATCCAGTGTCAGGGTATCTTGGATCCTTAGAAGTAAGAACTGTAACAAATCTTTGCTCTTATCCTGAGTGTTTGCATTAATCTGAGGACAATGGTAACACATAAAATCAGTTAGCTGCTTAAAGTAATGGCGTGCTAAATTCCAAGTAAAAAGTATTTTGAAATAATATTACTATGCTGTAATCGCTGTGACTAGTATTAATAATACTTTCTACTTTCTATCTTCTCATAAACAGACTGATGTGTGTGTGTGTGTGTTGCCGGAGTGATATTACTAGAATTCGCTGTGGTCATAGAGAAAGGAAACAGATCTTACAGGTGAAGCCATTCCTTGAACGAATCACTCAGAAGAAAGGGCTCTAAGACAGGGAACTACAAATGTGGGGGGGGGGGGGGAGGGCATCTCTTCCTTTTATATTCATTGTGAAAGATGCAATCAAAATCTTTGACAGCACAGAGGTGTGTGAACATTCAAAATGGCCCCCTTGGAAATAAGTTGAGAACCAAAAATGAAGCAAACATCTTTGCCTGAAATCTCATGGCTGTAGACTCAGCAAGGAAACTCCAAAATCCAAATGCGACATTTTGATGCAGGTTTTTTTGATGTCTAGTCTCTTTCTCACATCTCCCTTGACCCCTTTAGCATTCCAGTAGGTAGTTTTGAAGAAATCAAAAGAAGGTTTGGTGCTCAAAAGGATTCAATCAAATACTAAAATTGGATGATAGCATCTCTCTGCCCAAAGTTGGACCCCATGAGTGGAAGTCCTCACTAGGAAAAGTGAAACTAAGAAAATTGAGATGACAGAATCATCTCATGTGGTTAATCATTCCTCAAAGGCTGTCTTTCTAGGGACAATTTTGATAACTAGATTTGATTCTATTATGGAAAATCGTCTACCAATATGCTTTATAGATTGTTTGCCTATATACATATATTTAGTGCCTGTGCACATAAATAATCTGTTTACAGCTCTGCATACATTTATCCAAAGATAAGGCCTACAGAGCTATAAGCACACAATAATTAACACAAGAGGCACAGTAAATACCAAAGATATTGATTTTCCTTTTTTTCTGATTATCTCTTGGTCTACTTTCTCAACCCTGTGGTTTTTGTTTTCTTTTACCACTCAAAAAGTCATCCTAAACATTTTCTATTCTTTCTAAATCCAGATTGATGCAGTGCTAAAAGCTGAAACAATAATTCACAAAATTAGAGAAACCTGCCATTTGTCTGCTTGCAGAAACCTAACTGAGAGCCTGCAACAGGCCTCTCCAGCAGGCTCTGCATTCCACAGGCAACCTGTAAGCTGTGCTTGACTTTTTGAAACTATGCATTTTGTTCACAGCGCCCTGTCTTCCTCAGACAGCGTGATTGTGTCTTAATTAAAAGAATTTCCTTGGTTTACTCCTCCTTTTATGAAGATGTAACTTGCTGAAACAAGAAAGCTGTTCTCATTTTTAGCATAGCTCAATTAATCCATCCTCAAAACACCCCTGTTTTTTTCTTCTTCATTGAAAATCTGGAATCTCCATTGGTTATTTCATGTATACTCCGGTTTTTATATTTTTCTTGATATTTTCAGAAGTCACTTTCCTTTACTAACTTTGAACATTTAGTTGAGGACAAAATTGAGCCTTAAAAACTTTCATTGTCTCACAAGGTAAGGGTTAGTTGACTGTCAGATTGTAACTAATGGATTAATTTCCATTACTTCTTGAGATGTTTGGTGGCTAATAGTGCTCATTAACTTGGAGCTACTGACACATTGGGGAGAAATTAGCATTTACTGTAAGAAAAAATACATTTTGAACTGAAATTTTTATTGCTCGTGAAACATTATGACTTGACAAGACTAGTAACTTAAATTCTTTGATCTACTGAAGATCACACTCAGCTACCTGACTGCATTGCTGAGCATAGAGTGTTTTAGAACCCACACTGAATTCTATTAAGAGTATAACGAAGAATGGGAAAAGGTGGAAAAGGAAGAGAAGACACCAAGTGGGAAATTCAGCTGGTAGTGACTGTTGTGTACTGCAGGAGTGTTTTGGTACTGAAATCCATCCATCAGGGGAGATGCAACAGTTTCAGGAAGTTCTTACTATTATGAGATTCTTGAAAACTGTCTTTAAGCAGAATGACAGGTAATGAAACCAATTCAGCCACAGACTAATTAAGATAAGATAGAGTCCATTTCCTACAGCTTATTTCCGAGCATGAATACATTACCCAACTTCTAAAGACCCAAAGCACTTCTCTTATTTAATGATCATTGCATCATTCATTCATTTTCTACTCTGCTCAGTCAAGGTCAGGGTTATGGGTGGCCACGAGGGTTCTGGGCAGCTCAGACCTCAAGGCAGAACCAGCCCTGGGTCCAGGATGCCCTTTCCTCAAGGGGCACATCACACACATGCACTCTAGCTTTGACTGAGATCATTGTTCACACCCATGTTTACATCTGTAGGATGAGGGAGGAAACCAGTCACTGGAGAAAGCCTACACAGACAGGACAACATGCAAAACTCATTAAAAAAACACAGTGTTCCCAGGAATTGATTTTTTTCTCCCTATACAATATTTTCCTAACAGGATTGGAATGAAAGGTTATTAACTGCTATATCCGCACTTTTTCATCGTTTTACCTCTGGAGTTATCTGGGACATTTCATTATAGACTTTGCTCTTTTAATGATCTGTTTCCTAAAATGCCATGTGACCGCATGGCCACAGGCTACCACATCAAGACAACTCAGATTGTCTTTGAGAAACTGGCCACTGAGAGAATCCCCTAAAGGAGGGCCTCTGTCTACCCTCACCTTCTCTGTCGAAGGATTACCCTATGAAACTCTGATCTACTGCCAGCATGATCCACTTTGACTTTGAAAGTTAACACAGGGGTTCCCAACATTTTTAGAGTCAAACTCTAGTTCCATTTCAAAATTGTGCCGGCACAATGCTTTGCAAATGGTCTCAGTCTCCAAAGAATCACTTCTTAAGACTCAGGAAAGGCAGACATGAAATAGCCTTGGATGTAGGACAGCCTTTGCAAATGAATGAAAAGACCCTGTTGAAAGAAGGATGGTTTGCAGACAGGCTGGAAACTACTGACTTAGATGCCACAAAGAGGTGGGAATTATTTCTCTGAACAGACAAGTAATGAAATTCGCTTGAGATGCACACAAGGGCTCCAAAGAGTAGGAAAAAGAGATCTTGAACTTTTACTTTACTTACTTTGTAGGTCTCTACTGCTCTGAATGTATTTATTGAAGGGATGATGGTTGAGGGAGGTACTTCTCAATGTAGGCAAAGCAGCAATGTTGTCCTAAAATATTAATCATTTCTGGGAAATCTCCATGTAACTAGCATGCTCTCTAGAATTAATGCTAACACTGTATATGGTGGCAGGTATCCAAGATGGCCCCAATCACCCCAGCTGATGTTAGCAGCTTTGTGGGGTCCCTCCCACAGTAGACCAGGGTTGGCCTGTGTGAATAAAGCCCTGCAAAAGTGGCCGAGAGTTTGGAGAGAGAAGCCACTTCAGTGTTCCGAGGCACTCAGGCAGTCCCTGGACAGGACTTCACAGGGAGGGACCCGCTTGCCCACCTTGACTGAGTCATCTTTGAATCAGTTCCCCTGCTACACCCGCCTTTGGATCATCCAGTTTAGCTCCCAAAACACTGTTGTGCAGAGACAGTTCTCTCGCTGTCCCTTATATTAAATGTGCTACTGAATGATGAATGTGACATTGACCATTGGATGATGGTGTGATTTGTTATACCTCAGCTGACTGGTCATCTTTCACCAAAATTATCAAGCTCATTCTAGTCTCTTCTGTGCTATCCCTATTCACCTTTTTCTTGTTTTAAAAGAAAAGAGATGGAAAATGGAAATTAGCCAAACTCCTCTGATGGATGATTGATAAACAAAGTAGCTAAACAAAAGGTCTAGATGATGGAACATTTTTCATCCTTAGGAAAGAATGAAATTCTGACATGTTACATGAACCTCGATGGTGTTAAGAGTGAAATAAGCCCATCATAGAAAGACAAATACTGACTGATTCATTGGCTCTCTAAGTAGTCAATAGTAGAACCAGAAGTGGAACAGGGTCACAGGGACTAGGAGAAGATGAGACAGCATTTAGTGGGATTCTGTTTGGGATGATGGGAACGTACTGGATAGGGTTGATTAATTGCAGCTGAGTCATTCAGATTACTTCATGTCACTGAATGAACCTTAAAAATGATTGAGGTGGTGAATTTTGTGTTATGTATATTTTACTATAGCAAGTAGACAAACAAGAGTCTGCTAGAGGCTGTCTGGGAAAGACTTCTTACAGAGAGCAACTGAGTTTGCAGTGAGTAACAGCAGAGGAGAGCCCCAGGAAGGAGGAGGAAAGTACCATCCCTGGAAGCTAGGTTTGATTTCTTCCAGAACCGTGCACTCTGCTCTTCAGCTGGAGGCTTTAAGGTCCATTTTTAAGGAGAACTTGCACATTGCACTATCCCATTTATTTCCTGCCAAGCATGTTACCTAAATAAGTTCTTTAATCTTGAGCACACATATTCTTCATACATTACAAGAAAGTATTTCTTATATATTAACTCTGAAACTCAATTAAAATCCTGACTGTGAAGTAGTTTTGATAATTAGCTGCACAATATTATTCTATAGAATAAAAGTAGTTATTAGTATTATTTGAGAATGAGTGCCTTATGTTGAATCATTTTGCATATTTCACTCATTTATTCCACAAATATTCCTGAGTCACAGCATGATGCTAGGCATTGGTCTACACAGTAGAAACATTAGGTAGAAGAAATGAGGTAGAAATATTAACTAGGAAATACATAGAAAAAGTTACGCTTAATATCATAAACTTAAATCAAATTAAAATGAAAGCTAGATGCTACCATTTTTTTAAAAATTGCCCTTAGTAACTGGTTATTCCAAATTGCGACATAATTCTCTTTTAATAACCTCAGGCACTCCTACTGTGCCTTTTGCTTTCAAAATCAGTTCTACTCCACAACAAGGAGTGTGGAGTTCATTTCCCCTCACTGAGGATGAAGGGAGGCACAGCTCCCTCAAAGGCCCTGAATCAGAAAGCTTTCCACCAACAAACAGGCAGACCACAAAGAAAACATCCCATTTCACTCAGGAGCCAACAGAATCCTTATTGTTATCTCCTCTTGACAAAGAAGTCGAAGTCGGTTCTGTTTCAAGCCAGGACATTTTATTTTAGAAAAGAACTCATTACGGTAAGTGGCAATTAACATCTGTACTGCAGTAAAAGTGCTTCTGACCCTAAAGAAAATACAAAACATGGGCTCTTTTAGATTAACAAATGTTTCTTCAGGGGAGCTTGCAATGTATTTGCTATGCTTTGTTTTGAAGATGACTGGAACATTAGCAGATTTAAGCTTATTATAAGTCAGCTTGAAAGTAATAGGGAATAGTGTTGCATTGTAAGAGAGGCAATAGGAACATCAGATCTTAGGGGATATTCTCAGCAGTGTGCCCACCTAGTGTGGGCACCCAGGCTGGACCTGCTCTTTGTAAATAACTTGGTGACTGGTAATTTTCATTGTCCATCATTAGAAAGGAAAGGCATTTCTGTTTGATTACCCTGCAGTGTTGCTTTAATACAAATGAAAGAAAACTTGCAACATATAACAGGACCCTTCCTGTCCGTCCAAGAGTTTCTGTACATGTCACACCAGCCCAGCCCATTCACATACAGCTTGTACATAGCATGCAGCATTAGCTCATCCGGTGCAACACGCACTTACGAGTCTCCAGGCATAAAAATGCACTCTGGTTATTGCAGTCAATGGGAGCTTGTTGTAAGAATCCAGGAAGAGACAGGAAGCTGCTTCAGTTGCCTCAGCCAGGAGGCTATCATTGAAAGCCAGATCACAGTCCTGGAGACAAAAGCTGCTTTGGGGCCATTGGTAGGAACTCTGAGCCTGCTGCTGAGAAGGCAAGGTTTTTCTGGGCCTTGTGCAGAGTGACCGTGTGGGATCCCACTGCCCCACTGCTTCCTCTAACCTCCTCACCCCCTGGTCTCTTCACACCTACCACCAGGACTGCTGCTGCCTTGTCCTCTCTCTGCATCTCTGTTACTGTGGTGAGCCTTCAATCAAAGTATCTCAAGCAATCTCTGATGGGTTAATTGTACATTCCTCCAAATTCCAGTTCAAGTCCCAAGACCCAGAACCTCAGAATATAACTTTCTTTGGATTCAGGCTCGTGATAGAGCTGATTAAGTTAAATGGACCATCAAGGTGGGGTCTTAGGACAGTCCTTATAAGAGGAAAGGTCACTGGAGACAAGGCAAGAAGGTGGCCATTGGCAAGTCCAGGAGAGATGCCTCAGAGGAAACCACATGTGCCAACATCAGGCTCTTGGATTTCTAGCCTCCAGAGCTGTGAGGCAGTGAACACAGGCCTGAGAATTTGGTCAGGGCAGTCGTGGCAGGTGAATACAAGAGGTATATCTGGAGCGGGAGGTCCAATCAGGGTTAACATGCTGAGGCAGAGCTTGCATAACTGGCTGCCTCCTCTGCTCTCCTTGCGCAGAGATGCCTTTGGGTCAGTGGAAACCCCACCGGTCCTCAGCATGGTGGGGAATAACAGTGCTCCATGCAGGTGTGTCTTCATAGTACAGCTTTGGAAGTGTGATGGCCACACTTGAAAGCCTGAGGGGAACTTTTTATAGCTGACCCATCATTTTGCTCACACAGATCTACTTTTCTGAAGGTGAATTTTGTAGAGTAAGTAGAATGCAGCCAGCACATCAACCTATAGAAATTTATCTTCTCTAAATTTAGAAAGATTTGTATAGGTTGTAAAAAGTGAGATCCCAAAAGAAAAGTAGTTTTACTACCTTCACCTAAATCATTAACCATAGAAATAAATCAACCTAATAAAATCAAGTTCTACTATTTTGATACACTGTACATGCCCATGCAGAAATGGAATGATTTCTACAAAATAAAAATCAAGAATAAGATTCTACAGAAGAGGGTTTTCCATCTTATCACTTTAGATCTAAAAATCAGTGAAATACAGTACCCAGTCTGGCACATTTTGAATTTTATATTAATATATTATTTCTTAATACTTTAAAAAGTTACAAACACGAGAATGACTGAAGCTTAAGGTTGCCAGCATTTCCAGCACTCCTCCAAGCTGCGCTATCCAAAGCCCATTGCTGGACCTGGTTTTGGTTTTGACATCCACTTAATACCACCAGAATGTGCATTGTAACAAAACCCCAAGATGACAGCTGTGCACATTGACATCTCTATCACGGATCCATAATCACAGACATCTCTCAGACATCATATCTAGTTCTTTGCAGAAGTCAGAAATCCTGCACTGAGAATAAGCTATTGGTCATACCAGCCCTTGCAAATGTGCCTTTTATTGTATTGCCATACTAGTGGCATAATAAAGCTTTGGGTTCATATGACCTTCACATATTAAAGTTTTATCCTATCTGGAATGTGGAATTGTGCAAGTAATTAGCACCCTTGGGAGGAAGGAGGAAGCCAGCTGCACATAGGAAACAGTGATAGCCATATCTCTATCATCATGGTGAGCTCGAGGTCAACTCCCAGGTTTGTACCACCTCACTGATGTGAATGAAGATTCTCAAGACTTGAATCCATAGAAGCCCAAAATGGATAGATTGCTACAAGCCCATCTCACTCTAGTAAACAAAAAAGCATTTATTTGTACTTGGACTTAAATTGATAACTTAAAACTCCACCTTCATTGCATTAAGGGATACATTTTCAATAAAATCATATTCTCTGTCTCATAATGGCATCTCCTTTTGTTTTCTTGAATAATCACAGATGTTTTGATGTTGTGATATCAATACTCAGGATGATAACTCACCCCAAATAAGTCAGCTATCTTTATGGCCACAGATGATGAGGGTCATGGATATATGTGTTTATGTGTTGTTTTCATGAAGCAGCAAGGTCCTGTCTTTTACTCTCCCCTGTGTCATGATTTTAACGAGAAACTCCTTGACTGTTTCTTCAGCCACTGAGATTGCTTCATCATCTAAATGTGATGGGGTCAAGTTCTGAGCCTTTCCTGAAGGCGGCAAAGGAAAATAAGACTTCTGAAGATTTCCATTAGGCTCGATCTTTGAACCAATTTCTCAGAAGTAAGAAAGGAGTTGCAGAGTGTGACTCTGGTTAAACACCAGTTCAGGCAAAAAGTGTTAGTGCTTACATTTCAGCCTTTGATTTCCATATAAGGCTTTCACTCTTTAGAAGAAAACAGACAATGTGTTAGGTTGAAGGCTGGATAAATTAATGTTGGCCAGGAGGTTTCTGAGAAATCAGCAGCCATGTCTTAGCAAGTTTCAGAAGCAAACTATTTTAGCTACAAAAACAAATGGTTTCTTTCAACCAATACACAGCAAAAGAGGGTGTCTGGAGTCCCTTTGAAACAACGGGCCAACTATGCTTTTTTCCCACCCTGTTCCTCTCCACAGTCAATGGCGCTCTGTGGTGGAGATGGCAGGTTGCCCTCAAGCTGAGCACTCTTAGGCATTTCATCTCTTCAAGAGAACCAGGCATCTTTCCTGCCAGTAACCTGATGTGCCCCCAGCCCTCTTAGGATAGACACTATTTAGTTTCCTATTATTAAGAATAGAGAAGCAGAGAGAAATATTCGCAACACTTCCCAGATTGCTAAATGCAAGTGAAAACCATGTACCCTTTCATAGGTCTTTGTAATTGATGGGAAAAGTCTCTTTGCTTAGTTTCAATATGATATATTGCCATTAAAGTTTTCCCAACTCAGTTTCAAGTGGCAATACTTGGTGACTAATGCAGCCTGGTACTTGGAAAACATCCTATTATGTGCAGGGGATGATGTTCCTAACAGTTGCTGTGCCACGTGAGTGCAGGAAAGGTGTCCTATGAATGGGCAGGGTGTTCCTCTCTGTTGTTGACTTGGATTACCTTAGTATATGGTGTATAAACTTATGACACACAAGCCTATTCCCTGGTTTTCTTCAGTCCCATCTGCTCCACCAGCAGGTGTAGCCCCTTCTCCCTGGAGTCAGGCTATAGTCAGAAAGCACTGAAGATGGTGACACCTGTCTACACTCCAGTGTGGTCCTCTATTCCCTAAGCTAACATCCTCTTCAGGTTCTCCCTCTTCACAGGTCACAGAATTGCTTGTGACCTTATCTCTGAAATATCTCACTCATAGGGACTCCTTGCTCCAATGCCACTGCCATCTCTCAGTGCAGACCCTGCCATACACACCTGGTGCAGGTAAAGAAAGAAGCAGTCTATCACCTGGTCCATTTGCTCAGTTCTCACATCTTTCTCCCCTCCCTGTCATTGAAACCCTGCCTCCATTACTAACTTGATGCTGTTTTCCCTTTTAGAGCTTCTGCTTATGCTCTGCTGGCTACAGTGTAAACTCACACTCAGAAATAAAAAACTGTTCCTGCTGTTGTGTCACCAGGAGTCTCTAACCCTGACCCCTGCCATTCTCCTGCATTCTGTTCACCCACCTGTCCAGCCCCTGACTTGTGCTATATCCTGAGACCTTCCTCACATCCTCTTCTCTCATCTGGAGTGATCTTCCTCTTTTTCAGTTCTGGAAATTTCAAATCATCCTTTCCATTTCCAGTGCAATCCTTTTTATAATCTCTGTAGCCCCTTCTCCACCCTCCCCAGGGTCTACAGAAATCTGCCTGAGAAGGGGACAGGAAGGAAAGTGAGAGAAGCCAGAACTTGCAGGATGTAAGAAGCCTGGAAGTGCAAAACACAGGCCCTAGGAGCATTCTGGCTACCTTGGCAAACACCTGCTCCCCACCCCTTCCTGTGCTTTCTCTGCTCACAACTCTAGCTCACATGCTCTGCCCAAGCAGTTTGGTTCTAGAGACTAGAGACCATTATATTTCAGATTTATGTTTTAGTGAATAAATTCAGGAAAATAGCATATTGAAAAGAAGGCAGGAACCATTAAAAACACTTTTGCACTGAGATTGAGTAATAACAAACCACTGTCATTTAAGCTTGTCATGAAATTACTAGATTTAAACCTCAGGGAATGTCCCTAGATGTGTAAAGTAGTTCATTTTTAAAATACCTTGAGTTTGTCACATTATTGCAAAGCAGGTGATACAGTGGTGCCCTGGTATATCACTGAAGAATCTTTATCAAAGGTCTAAACTACTTTTGTCTCTGACAGAAACTTGTATCTTGCCACTTAGTCCAGTTATTAGTGGTGCACACAACTGAGTGCTTTGTTCTCACTTTGCTTGATTCAACTTTGATTTGACAGCATTTGGAATAATGCAGAGAGTGTATAATTCTTGTCTTGAAACTCACATAGGGTACCTGGCCTGGGCATTACAGAGACCCTTAAGAATCTCATCTGCAAGTCAGCATTGACAAAAGGAGCTTTTGTGGAAGTGATTTCTTGTACAAAAGAAGCAGAGCGATGACTTTACAGTCTTTTCTTCCAAAGGAGATTTTCTCATGGTCTAACAGCTTTCATTGTGTCAGAATCCTGGACATCACCTAACCCACTTGCACAGGTGTGACCAGCACAGTGAGCTGACCTGCAGGTACTAGGGACCATCTATTTGTGAGTGCACTGGGCATCAATGGATGCAAAACAAAGGGGGAAATGGTTTTCCCTTGTGATGAGAACATTAGTTGCTTCCAGGTGTGCCACACAGTCATGTCAACAACAGTCATCAGTCAGAACACTGAACATTTCACTCCTAGTGATGATTTATCTTACAAACAGAAGTCCTTGCCTTTTAGCCCCTTTAATCCAATTCCCACAGCCTCATCTTCTGCCTTGAGCTCTACAAATCTGATCTCATATAGTACTTTTTTATATAGTACTTTTGAGATGACACAATATTTTTCTTTCCCTATCTGACTTATTTCACTACACACAGTGCCTTCAAGATCTAGCCACATTGCCACAAATAGCAGTATTCTCTGCTTTTCAAGTCTCATCTTCTACCGACTGAGTTAGCTGGGTACTTTTCTCTGCTTTTTTATATAACTGAATAGTATTCTGTACATATGTATATGTATCCACATGTCACTTTTATATATCTTTAAAGAATATATATATATATGCATATATATTTTTTCTTTATGTTTTCATCTAATGATGGGCACTTAAGTAATTTCCATGTCTTGATTGTTGTAAATAATGCCATGGTGATAATGGGGGTACAGATACTTATTTGACCTAGTGAACTCATTTTGTTGGGATAAATACCCAGAAGTTGAATTGGTTCATATGGTGTCACCTCCTCCATACTGCTCTCCACAGTGACTCCAGCAACTTACATTCCCACTAGCAGCCCACAAGATTCTCTTTTCTTCATATCCACAGCAGCATTTGATGTCTCTTGTCTTTTTCATGACAGCTGTTGTAACTGAGGTGATCACTCATTGTGGTTTTGCTTTGCATTTTTTCTACATAATGACTTGAGATGCTGAGCACCTTCCTATGTGTTGATCATTTGAATATCTTTTTTGGAAAAATCTCTATTCAGGTCCTTTGCCCATTTTTATTAGATTGTTTCTCTGCAATTAATGTTTATGCATTGTTTACATATCTTATGTATGTTAACTCTATTAGATCAATGGTTTGCAAATGCTTTCTCCCACCCCATAGCTTTCCTTTTTATTTTGTTCATCATTTCTTTTGCTGTGCAGAAACTTTTTTGTTTGTGACTGTCTTATTTAGTTATTTTGAGTTTGTTGCTTGTGCTTTAAGTCTCACATGCAAGCTATCATTGCCAAGATGAGTTTCAGAAACTTTCTGTCCTGTGTTTCCTTGGAGATTTATGGTGCTGAGTTTTGTTTTTAAGTCCTTAATCCAATTTGAGTAATTTTTTTGTGTGATTTGTATAAGATAAATTTCTTTTTCATGTGACTGCCCAGGCATCATTTACCAAAAAGGCTATCCTTTCTTGATTCCTTTGTCTTGCTGACAGGACATGAAGAACTGATTCCTGGGCTCTTGCTTTTGTTCCCTTGGATACTGTTTGTATATCAGTACCCTAATGGCTCAGTTACTACAGTTTCATAAAATAGCTAAAAAACCAAGAGGTGAGATTTCACCAGCTCTATTCTTTCTTTTTGGTATCTTTTGTGATTCTATTCTAATTTTAATGCCATTTCCTCTATTTCTATAAATAGTGATATTGGAATCTTGATAGGAATTGCAGAGACAATAGGTAGTTTTGGATAATATGGCTCTTTGAGATAGTTAATACTTCTAGCATGAGCATCAGATACCTTTCCCTTTATTGGTATCTTCTTTTTGTTTTTTCCTTGTCCTGTCATTTTCAGTGCAGTAATCTTTCACCTTCTTGACCCCACTTATTTGTAGGTGTATCGTTTTTGATGCTGTTGTAAATGGATGGCTTTCTTTATTTCATCTCCAGATAATTTGGAAATGCTGTATTGAAAGACTAGTAATTTTTGTGTTAACTTTGCATCCTGGGTTGATTAGATGTCTGGAAATCCACTCTGGATATAGGAAACAGTAAGCACAAAACATATCTTCGGGTGAAACACATCAGTTAAAAGGTTCAACCCAGCCTTTTCGGTTGACTCAGCAAGTTTTCAGATGTAATGTTTCCTTCACCTGGTGGGGGTGAAAGGTCATGTACCAAAACAGGGAAGAGAGATTCATTCTAAACACTTTCAAAATGATGTCCCTTGAAGGGAAGGGTAAGAGCCAGGACTCAACTAGGTGCCTGTTCCTCTCTCATGGAGAGAGGAGGTGTCTATAGCGTATCTAGAGGAACTAGATAACTTCTCTACCGGCTTGTCTTCCTAGATCATGTGACTCATGTATTTTCAAGATACTTTGAATTTAAACATTAGGCTATATGACAGAAATTCAGAAATGTACTCCAGGTATCAAGTGGTATCCTCTGTGAAATGAACCAATCATGTCATGGACTTTAGTTGACAAAAAATCACATCTACCCACAGAACTCAAAGATGATGTTAACTCTTTGCCCTCTCATCTCTAAAGGCCCATCTTAACAGCAATGTATGGAGTGCAGGTTTCTCATTGTACACAAAGCAAGACACACTTGAGCTTTTTCAAACTATTTAGTCAATTTGAAATTCCTTGCATGTACTTCTTTACCTGCCAAAAAAGAACACCAATATTCTTGACAGAAATTTATTTTGACTTTGAATATGTTTTGTTTCATACTTACATATTTTAAGTCTCTTGCTTGAAATAAGATACCTTTTAAGCTTATAGTTTTTGAAATGAAAAGTGCTTACATAGTAAATGATGAAGAGATGTGCAAAATATATTATCATTGAGCAAGGCCATAAAACAATGAAGAGGTGAGTAACCCCAGGGCAACTTTGCTACTTTTATATATTATGGACATGACAGTTCAGCAAAACTCTTGTGCGGGGTCGAGTCTTCATGTCAACTAACCTTTTGGGAGGCCATTCATAAATACTGATTATATAATATTATTATACAGTCATGCCTTCATTATGTCTACAGTGATTTGCTGTGGCAAATACTATGTTAACATTGTTTATCAAGAAGAGTAAAACATGTCTTCAAGAAACTTTGGGGAAAGGGCAGATCTACCATCTGTGTCCCATAAAACAAGCTGTGAAAATTGTGTATACTAATCCTGTGGAAGTGGAGCAGGACTATTTCATTAGGCCAGGAAGGCTTTCCAGTGCAAACTACATGGAAAAGAGGAAACTCTCAATCCAACTCATCAACTACCTTCCTGGAAAAGGAAGGCAGGATGCTTATAGTGAGCGAATATTATCAAGGATAACAGTATAGCAAGGATAACAAGGGAGGAGTAAACAAACCCCAGCCTGGGGTACGCTGTGTGGGGATGGCAGATGGCAGAATCTCCTCCCTTTGTTGTGTTTGCCATCAAGACCTCAAGAGCTTGGGGACAGGGACTAGGCTTAGAAAGTTGGCCTCTGCTTTAGGACCAGACACAGGACAGTGCTATATGCCAGCTGTCCATGCTCAAAGTCTCTGGGCAATAGCCCCATCTTGATCAGTGTTTGTTCCTTACTTGTGATGCATGTGTGATATGTGTGTGTGTGTGTGTGTGTGTGTGTGTGTGTTTAGGGAAAACTGTGGTCTGTTTTTCAGTCTCATTGAAACCAAACAGTCTGTTCTCTCACGTGACTCTAATCTTTCTTTATCAGCATTACCGCTTTCCACTTTCACAAGCTTGCCTCAATTCCAGCATCTTATCTTTATTATGTCGTTATCAAAATAAGGTCATAATTTAGGACAACTCTTGTGGTGATTACAGTATTGTCTTAATTGGCAATATACACAGAATAATGAAGAAGGTTGTAGCATTAGCCATGAGTCAGAGCAGCTGCCTGATGACTGCTGCTTGAATCTTTACACCTGTTCCCAGTTACACATCACGGGGGGCAAACAGGTGAACCCAAGCAACGGACAGCATCCACAGGTGTCAACACAGAGGGGGATCCACAGTGTAGTGTTGCTCTGACATGGTACCCCTTACTCCTTATTGTACACAATTTTCCCAAGTGACAGGAATGAAAAAGTAAATGCCTTTTAAATGTAGCAACACACATAGAGAAAAACACTGTTTTATAAAGTAGTATCCATTTTATGTCAATTTTTCTGTTTAAATAATCAGAAACAATTTGACAGCTCAAGCTTGGCAGCAGGTCCATTACTAACTTAGTTTATATTACAAGTACTAGAAAGATGTTAAAACTGATGATTAGAATGCATTGTTTTGGTCTGCATTTATTGTGGGGGGGGATAGGGGTCAAGGATATGAATTTTCAGTCTAGAAGGTATAATCTATTGCCTAAAATTTTGAAGATATTTTTTCTATATGTCAAGCTCAAAAAAAAAAAAACATAAGATTACATAAGGCACACTGTCATTTGCGATGTGATTAGCATTTTGAAATGCTAGTTTGGGGTCAGTATATGTGCTTGTGCTTCTTCTGCCCAGAAGTTTGCAGGCTGGAAACTTAGGGAAACTGGGAAACTCTTTCTGAGAAGAATATGGTGTGCTGAACTACTCTAACCATCAGTTAATAAAAATTCAAATATGAAAATTGGGTAAAAATTGTGGACTTCTGTGATTTACTGTGCCCACAAAAAAGAAAATTTTTGCAAATGAGTTGATAGGAATTTCATGTAGAATGTTCATTGACTATGTATTTTAGCTTACAGATAGTAACTTTACATATTCTTAAAAATAGCTGTTACACAGTATCATAGTGCAGTACTTAACATTCTTTTTCATTGAACTAACATTGTTTTGTAACATATATATGTTTTAGGTGGTGTTGATTGTTGAAAGTCATCATAAACCTAATATAAACTAGGTTATGGTGGCTGCTGAAAGTACAGCCTTTATTCAACAAATACTTATGGACATCCACAATGGACACTGCATTGTGCCAGCTATTAGAAGCATTTTCTGTTCCGGCAGGGTTTACTTAGTAATGAGAGGAAAAAGACATTAAAAAAGAACTCAATCACAAGTAGATAGAATGTTTAAAGCAAGGTTCTCTGGGAGAAGAGGGGTATTATTGTACCCCTAAAGAAGGCCTTTCTATGGAAGTGGCATCTGTGTAGAGACCAGAATAAGAGGTGGTGTCACCTAGCAGGTGGTGTGGAAGATGATTCTTGAGCTGGAGGGAAATGGAAGTGCAAAGGTCCTGAGGCACAAACCTGGTTGGTATTTGCAATGTAAAGTGTATTGAGGGTGTAGCCTCATCCTATGAAAATCAGGGATCATGAAGCTCAGATTCCTGAAGTGCCACCAGAGATGGAAAAAAGTTCCCCAAAGCCTTCTGAGCACCTGCGAACAATTATTCCAACAGGTGTCCAAGGACTTAACCCAGTGCTTAACCCCAGGTCTCTATCCACTTTGGCAGTGCTCCAGTACGAAGAAACATCAAACCCTGCATTGTTTCAGAACTGTAATCTGCTTGATACTCCATTTGAGGCCAGTGACCCAGATACTACTCAGGGAGAAGGAGCAAAGAGGGGAGAACTTGAGCAACCTGAGGAATTTCTTGCAGGTAACAGCTGAGAAGTAGACATGCTGTAAGAGTTGACTCCAGATGGGAAAGCATTCAATTCTGAACGGAATGGAAAATTGTGTCAGGTGTAAGAAAAAGAAGCCCTGCAACAAATGGTACTGAATTTAGAGGAAAGGAAAGTCACACCAAAGATGAGTAGTGTTTAGATATCCCCCTGTGCTGGCAGGATATTATAAGGACAGAGAGCACAGGGAAGCACAGGAAGACAGAAAGCAACTTTCCACGGAAGAGGGGGAGCTGAAATGGATTTTTAAGGGTATTTTGCAATGGAGATGAAGGTATTCTAGAGGAATAAAATGCTAAGCAGAAATTCACTTAGAAAATACCAAGTATGTGAAATAGGCAAGTTATCCAGACTGCTGTGGGAGGTTTTGAATGTGAGGGTACATGTGTTTTATATGAGTATGTTCTTCAATGGGTGCATGTTAGTGTGTGCATGGGTGTATGTATGTGTACGAGTATGCGTAAATGTATGCATGAGTATGAGTGTGTCTTATATATGTGTGTGTTTTGGGTAGTGTTGTGTGTATATGCATGCATATGAGTATGTGTGTGATGTATGTATTTTATGTAATGAGTGTGTGTTGCAGCTGTGTGTTGTATGATTGTATGTTGTATGTGTATGACTGAGTGCCTTGTGAGTATGTACAAGTGTATGAGTGTGTGCATGAGTGTGTCTCTCACAAGATAGGAGGGGCATTGGGCATTTGAGGGGAGCCCGTAGGGACAAAACAAAGACATGAGTCAGTTTGGACCCATGGGTGATTTCCACCTTGGCACCCTGTCTTTGTTTTTTGAAAGGAAAGGACAACTCCTCAGGTGTTATGAACAAGGACTGACAGAATCAGAGCTGAATTGTAGAAAGATTACAGTGATTATAATGTGTGGGACAAGTGAAGGGATGGATCCGTGAGCTGTCACAAAAGATGACTTTGAGATTTTAAAACTTAGAAAACAATGCTATAAATAGGAGCAATGAAGGCAGGAAGAGAAATTAAGTTTGAGGGGAAGGTAAGGATTCACTTTCGATGTGTCAAATGTGATACAGCAGTTCACTCAATCAGCAGATGTGTTTGGAGCTTCTCGGGTTCTAGGCTGTCTTCCCACTGGGCCTGGACACACCAGACTGGCATGTAGGGTGTGTTCTGGTCGCCCTCCCAGGGTTTCACTACTTCCGGCTATCTAGTCCCTTTGAAGGGATCACATGTTAATGACTGAAGGATGCAAGACAGATGGTAGTACATCCAAGTGGAAAGGTCTGAGCAATAAAAAAAATTGTTGCCTGGATCTCCATAATATTATTTGCTTCTGATTAGTTCTGCTTTGAAGGAAGCTAGATTTATTTTTCAAAATGAAAATAAAGTCAAAAAGAGACACAGGCATCTCTTTGTATGTTTTCCACCACTGATTTTAAGCTTGTGCTTCACAGAGCCTATGTGATGCAGGGAGAGAACCTGCATTCCCTAAATCAGGGCGGTCACATCTGTCCCATAACTGTTTGTAATTCAAGTTTTATTGTAACACAGCCACACTCAGTTGTGTGCTTATTGTCTATCTGACTGCTTTTGCACCAAAACAATGTTTTCAGCGACTGTGAGAAACTATCCTGCAAAGCCTGAAATATTTGCTGCCTGACACTTTATAAAAAGATGTCTGCTGACCCCAGCTTCTGAACCAGCATGTGATGAGTTAAAAGCAGAACTGCAAATGCAGTAGATTAACAGCTTTCTTTTAAAAATGTAATCAATTTCCAAGCCTACCATAGTGTTGCTTAGACATACAATTTAAAACGCTATCACGCAACATCTCCACATACAGTAATTAAAGCCAGGCTTTTAATAGATAGCACAGTGAGTCCAATGTCAAAACGTACTTAAAAGTAATGCAGTCCATTTATTCTGAAAGATCATCTATAATTCACATTTTTTACATGGTTAGACCAAAATCTTTAATTTTTTCTTAGGGAGCCTTGATTTTTTTTTTCCCCATCAAAAATTGCTTAGCGAACACCAGCTCAATGAACATAAAATGACCCCATCAGACAGTGAGTTAACTTAATGCATATTATCATCCCAGGGAACATATTTAAAAATATAGGCAGCACTCAGTTTGTGGGTCTCCCCATAGCCCATGGGCCCTCTTATCTTTTATAACATGCCCAAAAATTAGGTCTCACGTGGTTGGCCTCATGTTGGGAATGCAATCAATTTTGTTTCACCAGGTGGTCTCCTTTATACTTTCCATTCCCCTTGCCTGTGTGTGCACACATGTATGCATACATGCACACATGCATGTTCATACTCCCACATAGACCCACACATACCCCTTTGAGGTTTGTCTCTTATCTTAGGGACCTAGTCTTCTGATCTCTCATTTCACTTCTGAATGTAGACTTGGAATGAACTACTCTAAGACTTATTTGACCTTGGGAACTGAAAAATATTTCTTTTTTTTTTCTCTTTTTCTTTATTTATATATAAATTTCACAACTTTGTAATCTCAAGGGTTTGCCCCCCCTCCCTCCCCTCCCTTCCCCCCCTTTCCCTCCTGTTCGTAGTTGTGCGCTTCATTTTGGTGCTTGTCTTGTTTTGACTTTCCTCAAGGCTTTTATTTATTTTATTTTTTTTCACTATATCCCATACATTAGTGAAACTATTTGGTTTTTGCCTTTTTCTTTATGGCTTGTTTCAGGTAATATGATTTCTTCTAAATGCATCCATGCTGTTATGAAGTTGTCAAATTTGTCATTTTTAATTGATGAGTAATATTCCATCGTGTATATATA
>PVHY01003175.1:0-112279 GCA_004024945.1 Uropsilus gracilis
TAGATAGATAGATAGATAGATAGATAGATAGATAGATAGATAGATAGATAGATAGATAGATAGATAGATAGATAGATACATAGATACATAGATACATAGATACATAGATACATAGAGAAAGGAAGGAAAGGAAGGAAGGAAAGGAAGGAAGGAAAAGAAGGAAGGAAAAGAAGGAAGGAAGTCTGTGTCTGCTGAGCATAGTGGTTGCTGATTTGCTATGCACCTCTAAGCTTTACTCAGACAATTTCTGATTCAATCTGGATCCATTTCATTGAGGGCTCAATAATTTGCTTTAACATCAGGCATATTCCCACATCATCCACCCGCCCCCAATTTCTAATACAGTCTCCCAAATAGTAAGGAAAGAACAGCTTTTCAGTGTTCACTTGATTCCTGGTGCTTGAAATTGTCAAATTACAAAATAAAGATATATTTACTTTGCATGTTGAGGTATTACCACTCTCTCTCTGCATTTCCCACTTCATTAACTCATGAGTTTTAAGAGTTAAAAAGCACAATGGATTTTAAAATAGGAAACCTAGTCAAAAAAAAAGTTTAGAGGTATATGATTTTATAATGTTCCTTCTTTTACTTTCAAATGGTTACTGTTACCTTTCACTATGGGTCTACTAATGATTTCATTAGACTATCCATGACTAGCATTTAATCCACTTAAAAGAAAAGTTGCTCTTCAAAATTAAGGGAAGAGGATGCAGAGAAAGCATTCGAGAAAGTCCGACACCCATTCATGATAAAAGCCCTTGAAAAATTGGGAATAAAAGGAACATACCTCAACATAATAAAAGCCATATATGAGATACCTACACCTAACATCGTCTAAAACAGGGAAAAACTAAAATCATCTCAATTAAGATTTGGAACCAGGCAAGGATGCCCACTCTCTCCACTACTTTTTAACATCATATCAGAAGTACTAGTTAGAGCAATAAGGCAAGATAAAGCCATAAAAGGGGTACAAATAGGAAAAGAAGAATTGAAGCTATCATTATATGTAGATGATATGTTTCTTTATGTAGAGAACCCCAAAAAACCTACAGAAAAACTTCTCGAAACAATACACCAGTTCAGTAAGGTCACTAGATACAAAATCAACACACAGAAGTCAGTAGCTTTCCTTTACACAAAAAGTCAAGCAGAAGAAGAAATTTAAAAAACCATCCCATTTATCATTGCACTGAAAAAAATAAAATACCGGGGAATAAACTTAACAAAACATGTGAAAGAACTAGACAAAGAAAACTTTAAAACACTGCTGAAAGAGATAGAAGAAGACATAAGGAAATGGAAAAACATTCCCTGCTCATGGATCAGAAGAATTAACATCATCAAAAGCAATCTACAGATTCAACACAATCCCTATAAAAATTCCAATGACATTTTTAAAAGAGATAGAACAAAAATTACTGAAATTCATATGGAATAACAAAAGACCTCAAATATCAAGAAACCTCATGACAAAAAAAAAAGAGAAAAATGAAGGTATTACTATCCCAAACTTCAAATTATATACAAAGCAATATTAGTCAAAACAGCATGGTACTGGTACAAGAACAGACAATCCAACCAATGGAAAAGAATTGAGTGCCCTGAAATAAAACCACACATATATAGCCATCTAATCTTTTACAAAGGAGTAAAAAAATTTACAATGGAACAAAGACAGCCTCTTCAATAAATGGTGTTGGGAAAACTGGATCAAGACATGCAAAAAATGAACCAAGACACCTCCCTAACACCATATATAAAAACCATCTCAAAATGGATAAAAGATTGGGATGTAAGACCTGAAACCATAAAATACATAGAGGAAAACTTGGGTGAAATTCTCCATGAATTACAATTCAGAAATCCATTTTTGATACATCTATAGCCAGCAAAAAAAAAAAAAAAAAGAAAGAAGGAAAACATAAACAGCTGGGACTACAGCAAACTAAAGAGCTCCTGTACAGCAAAAGAGACAACAGACAAAACAAAAAGAAACCCAACTGGGTGGAAGGAAATTTTTGCCCTACACGAAAGTTACAAGAGATTGATAAAAAAAGATCCATAAGAAACTCACACAACTTAGCAAAAATGAAGCAAGAAATCCAGTCAAAAAAATGGGGAGAGGAACTAAAAAGATGCTTCTCCAAAGAGGAAATACAAATGGCCATCAAGAAGATGAAAAAATGTTCAACATCACTAGCAATCAGAGAAATGTAAATCAAAACCACAATGAGATACCACCTTACACCAGTAAGAATGGCCCACATCCAAAAAACAGGCAACAACAAGTGCTGGCATGGATGTGGAGAGAAAGGAACACTCTTACACTGCTGTTGGGAATGCAAACTGGTCCAGCCACTATGGAAAGCTGTGTGGAGGGCCCTCAGACTAATGAAAATGGAACTACCATTTGACCCAGCAATTGCTCTCTTGGGAATCTACCCAAAGGAGACCTCCATGTGGGTACAAAAGGACACCTGTACTCGGATGCTTTTGGCAGCATTATTTATAATTGCAAGGACATGGAAGCAACCGAAATGTCCCAAAACAGATGACTGAATAAAAAAGATGTGGTACATATACACAATGAAATATTACTCATCAATTAAAAGGGACAAATTTGATGATTTTTATAACATAACCTAGAAGAAATCATATTAGCAGAAACAAGTCAGAAAGAAAAAGACAGAATCCAAATGGTTTCACTAATATATAGGACATAGGAAAAACAAACAAAAGGCCAGGAGGAAAAGTCAAAACAAGCTAAAAAACAAACTGAAGTTCACAACTTGGTGGGGGGAGGGGGTGAGGAAGGAAACGATGAGGGAGGGGAGAGCCCCAGGGATTACAAAGATGTGAAATAATTATCTAATAAACTATTTATTTAAAAATAAAAAAATAAATTAAGGGGAAAGCTATCTTCCTTAAGCTGCACTGATTAAGTCTCTTCTAGGTGAATAATAAAGCTTATTAGTGGGATAGTCCATTTCTCTTTTGGTGATTTTCGGTAAAAAATTTTATTGGTCTTATTAATTTAAATTCGAATGGAGTTTTACTTTGGTGATGATGATGATCTTGTGCCTTGCTGTTTTACAAATCATCAGCTCACCAACACTTCTGGACTTGCAAGCAGAAACAGATACTCAGGTTGGCATTTCCCATGTCCTTTTACTGGAAATATTCTTGCTGTGGAATGGGATTTCCCCTCTCAAAACGACAAACCCTACTGCTGGCAGGTAATTTTTGTTGCTGTGAGTTTAATCACAGACCACAACAAAATGAGCAGGACACCTGACCTGAACGGGATTGATTTTGAGGTTGATGGGGTTAAAATATGCAGAAGAGCCTTGGTCTTGGTTGATTTCTATTTCATCTAACTTCTTTCGATGATAAGTATTGCGGGTAGATGCAGGTGGTGGGAAATACCAGGTATTTTTCATGAAAACTTCATTCCCATCTTTATTTTATAGTTATGCTCTCAAGCTGATCAAGTTCACCTAATGACCATGCCTGGCACCCTCTCATTTCGTTTATCCTTAATTCCTCATCTTGTAATGATGAGTTCCGTGGATTCCCCTAGAAGATGCTCTGAACTACTTCAAAGATAGGTTTTTTTTTTAATTTTTTTTTCTTTAGCAACAACTTTATTTTTTTTAATAATTTATTTATATATGAATTTCACATCTCTGTGATCTCTGGGGTTCACCCCCCTCCCTGACTGTTCCCACCCTGTCCCACCCCACCCCCCAGGTTTTGTACTTCAATTTGGTTGTTGGCTTGTTTTGACTTTTCTTCATGGATTTTTGTTTACAAAGACAGTTCTTGTTAAGAGGTGAAATTTTGTCCTCCCGAATCTGATATGCGGAAATCCTAACACCAGCAGTTCACAATGTGACAGTTTGGAGACGAAGCCTTTACGGCAATCATTACCTTAAACTTAGGTCATTAGGGTGGGGTTCTAGTCCAATATGGTTTTTAGAAGAAGAAAAGATGAGGGCACACACAGAAAAACACCAGGAATGCATGTGCAAGGGGAAAGGCCATGTGAGGACACAGGTGTGTGCCAATTTGTGCACTGTCAGTCACTCTAGCATAACTGACAAGGTTTCTGTTGCTAAGACATTCAAAGAGTGAGGAGGAATAGCAAGTTCATTCATTTATTTTAATAAATTTACTCTCATAATAATTTTCACTCTCATAAAATTAATGTTAGATTTACAGAAAAATCACAAAGATCGTGCAGAGTTACATCCAGCACATCTAGCTTGCCCAGTTGCTAGGTTACAACTACATTACAACAGTACAGTTGTCGAAACTAATGAACCAATAACAATGCATTATTATTAATTACAGCCCACACTTAATTGGTATATATACACCCAGTGGTATACTACTCTGCTGTGAAAAAGATGAACTCTTGCCGTTTGTGACAACGTGGTTGGAACTGGGAGGATAATGCCAAGCAAAATAAGCTAGGTGTCAAATTCAGAGAACTCAAACAAAGGGTCAGACAAAATTGAACCAACAAAAATCTCAGAGATCTGATTCAAGAATGGAGGCTACCAGAAGGGGAGAAAGGAGAGCAGAGCAGGGAGGGGGCCCAGTGCACTGTGGTGGAGGACTCCAGGTGTCTGGGTGTGGGGGTGCGGTGGTGACAGGCTTCTGAGGCATGATCCATGGCTCTGACTCAAATAGCCTTGAAAAACAATGTGACCATATAAATAAATAAATAAATAGAAATGGGGAAAATCAACAAGTGAATGTATGACAGGAAAGAAAAAAGAAGTCCACACTTAATTTAGAATTATGCAGCTTTTACCTAATGCTCTTCTGGTAGCTTCCCACCCTTCCTCATGCCTCCAGCGGGCCTCTCGAGGCTGGGGCTGTGTCTGAGACGCTTCTTGTTCAGCTGATTCTTACAGTTCTTAGGGCTACTGGTCAGGCATTTTATAGAATGCCTGTCAACTTGGATGTATCTGGTCTTTTTTCTCACAGACAGGAATTACAGGCTTGGGGAAGAAGGCTGTAGAAGGAAGTGCCATTCATGTCACGCCGTGTTCAGGGTACCTTGCTGTCACAGGATTTACCTCTCCTGAGCCTCCATCATGACTCAGGTAGTGTTTACCAAGTGTCTCCACTCATCCCCCCACCCTTCCCACACTGTCCTCATCCCCCCACCCTTCCCACACTGTCCTCTTGGGAAGGAAACGTAGGCACAGCCCACACTTGAGGAGCGGAAGTAACACTCCATTTTCTTGAGAGGAGACCATCTAAACAAACTGTTTGAATTCTTATGTATGGGAGATCCATCAGCTGTCCCCCATGTGTTCATGTCTATAACTATGTTTGTAGTCTTGGAGATTTATTTTATATTTTGGGTTATAATCCAATACTACATTTCTTTACTCTGTTGCTCAAATTGTCTCAGTGCTGGCCATTGGGGGGCGAGGTCTCCTAGGAGGCTCTTGTGTCACTGTGACCCCATCAGGGTGTGATGCGCCTCATTTCTACCAAGCTGTCAATGTGTAATACAGAAGGGACTTCAATCCTTCCATGTCTCTTCAGCTGAGAGATTGTTCAGATTAGAGAAATTTGTAAGTCGAACAATCTTATGAAAGGGAAAGCGAGGAAGAGTGAAATCTGTCTTGTCCAGGGTGACAAGCAGTGTCTCTTGTCATCCGATTTCTGTAGGTCTCCTGCCCATAACAGTCTTCCTCTACCAAGTCCCGTGTGCCCAGGGCAGCCCTACCCACATGACCAGGGTTCCTCAGGACTGCGCTGTGGGGAATGGTCTTCCTACTCAATGCTATGAGCCTGTCTTCCCCTCTCTCTTTACAAAAGTTTAAAATCTGCATTTTGTCCTAAAGATTCTTCCCAATGTTTGCTCCCCTTTATCCCTCAAAGGAGTTTCTCCTAAATCTCTGCACGTCTAGTTCTATCTCAGTCTGTGAGTCTCAGAAAACTCAAACTGACATTTGGGCTTCTGACCACCAGAATGAAGTTGAAGAAGTTGTGATTCAGAGAAAATTAAAATGTTCATGGGTAAGGCAGTTAGAAAGACACTCTGAGCGAGTCTGGATAGATCTGAAACTGGATATTTGATGATTATTTCTCTTTCATTAAATTGCTCTGTTCATGTTAAAACTTCCGTTTCCTTAACCTTTTATGGAAGCATAACACAGATATAGAAAGATGCACAAACCACAGCTGACTGTCCGGTATATATTTGCTAATGACTCAAGTAACGAGCACCCAGATCAAGAAAGAGAACGCAACCACCACCTTGAAATCACCCTCGTGCCCCTCCCAATCCTTGCACCCAACTGATGCCTGACCTTTGACACAGAGTCAATTCTCCCTCCGATGGGCCTTGAGAGGCATGAGTCATATATTCTGCATCTTTGCGTCCAGCAGTTTTCACTTCACATCCTACTGAATGAGACGTCGCCACGCTTTCCATGAAGCAACAGCTTCATCATCCTTGTGGCTCTGGTTCACAATCTTCTGCAAACACAAATCCTGCCGATGGCATCGTCAAGTAAACAAGATACCCCGCTGAAGGGTTTCACTGTGTTCAATTCTCACTTGCCTTCCCTAATTCCATGAAGACGGTTTCTGCCTCTTCCCTTGGAACACTCTTTCACAAGTCCTGACATGCAGAAAATGCTCCTAAAAATCTCAAGTCTCTTCCCAAGAATCCTTTCTATGTCTTCTAATTACTCCCCCTGGGACCATTATATCCTTCGAGCCACGGAGGGCAGTTATTGTTCCCTCGCAGTCAGTTCTTGCCTTTGTTTCTTGCTTTTGCACTACAGCTCCGAAGCGCTGCCTACCTGCTGCCATCATTTAAAGATTATTTAAAGTTTGTCCAAAGTCATCACGCGCAGCCACTGGTCACACACTGAACCATACGCCACGCTCATCTAATGGAAGAATTTATTCCCCCCAAGGTCTTTGTCCTGGAACCCCCCACACACAAGAACCAGCATGAGCCTATCTCAAAACATAAGGCTGCCTTTGCGAACAGGATGCAAAGAGCGGAGTAAATCAATGTACCCTTTAGGACTGTCTTGGTATTTCAAAGCCCGCAGAACTATTCCAGGTCTTTATCAGTTCTAAAACTCTTCACATGAACCCGACATCAACTATGTTTTAGATGACTTTGTCCTGTCTCATCCCCCACCCCCTCCCCCGCAAAGATGCAATGTTTCCCAGGCTGTTTTCTAAAGGAATTTTGTTCTGAACTTGTCTTAGCCACTTTGAATGATGTCTTCAGTCAGATCAGTTCTGATAACAACTTTGTTTGCTCAGGACATGATCCTCGGAGAATGGCTGCCCTTTTCCTTTGTAGTGTATTAACATCTCACAGCAGCTGCCATAATTCGGATTCACTATGCACAGAGTCATTACCAAACCTTATCTATAATCTTAAAACCTGCAATGGAGGTATTATTACTTTGATTTATTGACAGGGAACCCAAGGCCCTGTGAGGTTAAATGCTCTGCCTTAAGTCATACAGTCAGCAAAGGGCAGAGCTGGAATTCACACTTAGCCTTTGGCCCCCAAATCCATTCTTGTTTAACCCCCTATTGTACTCTTCTTCCCTTGGGTTCAGTCATCTCCCAGTTTCTTCTGTTCTCCATCTGCTCCCCACAACGCTAACACTGCTGTGCAAATGCACACAGGCACACGCTTGCATACTGTGCTTCATTCTTTTTTGATGTAATTATTTCCCTCTTCTACTGTCCACATGCTGAGGCCAAAATTGCCTAAAAGCACAGTCAGCACCCCAAAGTATGATGGCCTTGCAAGCGAAAGCCCGAGGCTCATCAATCAGACCATTTGTGTAGGAATCCTGGTTCCTCCACTCATGAGCTGTGAAATCGTAGCCAAGTTACTTTATTTGAATTTCAGTTTCTTCATCTTTATAATGGGAATAATAAGAGGATGTTCTTCATAGAGCTAAGAAGGCTAATGCATGTAAATATACATGCATGTAAATGTACATATAATAAATGCTTAGGAAACATTATTCTTAGTCATGGTATCCCATGGAGTCGGGGGATACTGGATAATTATAGAGGTTAAGAGCAATGGTTCCCAAACCTGGATCTTGGTCTGGGCCATCTTCTGAGCTTTGGGGAAAGACTTTCCCCTTTGCTCTTCCCCTAGAAGTTCTGATTTAAAAAGATTAGGACGGAGCCTTGGAATCTTGTGTTGTCAGAAGTTTCTTCAGGAGATTCAGGTGTTCAGCCAGACTTGGACATGTCTGACATAGGGAGCAGTTCCCCAAGGCCGTGGTTTCAGAAGTAACCACACTGGGCCCTCTACAGAGGATGCCTGGCATCCCGAACTCAATCTCTCCCCTGGGCTCTGTCCTCGCACATGACGTGTAACACTCCATCCCCCGTCACACATAAACACAGGGTACACACACACACCCTACTCACATGCCACGGGCTGGATTGAGCCCTCAGGGTTGGGTTTCAGAAAGGGAAGATTCCTGTTTACTGGTGTGCATTAGAAAGCAGGCCAGTGAAGGCCCGTGTGGTTGTTTTGGGGGTGGGGGCAGGGGACAGATCCAGGTGGTTGACCAGATGGCTAATCAAGACCAGTAGCTACCATGTTGGTCCTGAATCACCTCTATCACCAAAGACACAGCCAACATACCTGTTTCTCCAGTCATAGGACAAGTCTCAAAACTGGCACCATCTCTGCAGTCCACAAGGCAGGAGCAAGGGGAAAACTGGAGAAAGTGTTGAAATTATGGGATTCCATGGATGGTCCTTTCCACAAGTGTTCAGTCCAATGCATTGCTCTTTCCACCCACTCTCCCAGCCTGTCAGTGACAGCTCTCCAATTTTTGTGTGCAGGGTCCATCTCTACCTTGACACATGTGGTTTCAAGTCCGAGACTGCAGCCTTAGAAACCCAGGAGGAACTCTGAGTTCTGACGTGGTATAATGAGAAAAGCACTGTGGGGCTGCTAGAGTTTGTTAGGAGGGACCCCGACCACCCACTCATTTGAGACCAGAAATAGTACTTGCAAATGTCGGTGTCAACTTCCACTCAAATCTGGTGCAGCTTATTTCAGCAACCTGAGGAACAACCAGAGCTGGAAAAATAACCCTTGGATCCCAGCTGATCCACAGCCCCAGGTGCTCTGATGCTGAATGCAGCTGGGATCTGTTTTCCTATGAAGCAGCCGGAGCAACTGCTTTTATCATCTCCTGTAAGTACAATAACAGCAGGAGGCCAGGCAGCGCGGACAAAATTAAGCTCTGTGACAAATGATTTGGGTTCCTTCCATTAACAATCATGATTTGACCTGAACTGCCTCAATTAAGAGACGGGGGTGGGGGCTGTACCCTTGGTTTGTTTGTTACAGGAGACAGAGACAGAGAGAGACAGAGAGGAGATGAAACAGAAGAGATGACAGGGTGTTAATTTGGTGTGGCATATGCAAGTACACTTTAAACTAAGTAGATGGTGTACCGTGTGATTTCATTCTTCCCACCCCCCACTCCTCACTCTAATAATCCAAGAAAGATCACAAACACTGTATTTATGAGCGCTCATTATGCCAATGTGTCCAGTTGATGAATGGTGTCACTGATTAATGAAGACTTGAAACAGTTGGGTTCTAACTCCAAAGAAGTACACTCTTTAAAGGAGAAAAAAATCCGGTCGTTGGCAGTCCTCCTGCCTTAAATTTTCTCTTCCATGTTTCAGCTTTTTAAAAATATATCTTTTTACATCACTGGTTTTCCCCGGTTCGCAGACACATTTCTCACAAGTAATAAAGCTTGTGAAACCAAGTTGGAGAGGCCCCTTTCAATTTTACCCTTTTGGTCTTGAAACATGAAATATTCTTTTCCTAGACGGCCTGCAGGACTGAGATGAGCCATACAAGTTACGACTTGTAGGAATTAGACCCAGGCTGTGGAGGAAGGTGATTACGCACCCCCATCTGGTTCACTGAGGCGCTGAGACGCTTGGTAGGGCAACTTGATGTCACTTGCAGCTTAGAGCTTTTTTCTCAGGAAACATGTTTTTTAGTTTTTTATTTTGAAATAAATTCACACTTACAGAAAAGTCGCAAAAATTGTACAAGAATTCACATCTGCCACTGTGCACTTCAACTACAGATGTTCTTCCAATTTCCACCATTCTTCCCACTAATGCCCTTTTCCTGTTCCAGAGTCTGTTCCTCCTTAGGCACCTTGGATCTGTGACAGCTCCTCCATCTTTCCTGACCTTGACATTTTGAAGAGTACTAGTCAGTTATCTTGTAGAACGGCCATCAATTAAGGCTGGTCTAATGGCTTCTCATACTTTGATTGAAATGACCC
The DNA here is from genome assembly GCA_004024945.1 of Uropsilus gracilis. Classification (NCBI taxonomy): domain Eukaryota; kingdom Metazoa; phylum Chordata; class Mammalia; order Eulipotyphla; family Talpidae; genus Uropsilus; species Uropsilus gracilis. Next base: position 10,359 of record PVHY01003175.1, read on the forward strand.
ATTTTGACAAGAACTCCATAGAAGTGATAATGTATCCTTTTCAGAATGTCATCAGAGGGCATATGATATTAACACGCCCGATTCTTACTTATATTAACCTTGATCTCTTTGGTTAAGTTGTCTGTTATTTGTTCCACATTAAGCCACTGTTTTTCTCTTTGTAATTGATAAATTTCTTGAAAGAGCCTGTTTTCCTGCAAACATTCACCCACTAGTGGCTCTTGGATCAGGCAGCTTTTAAAGAATTACAGTAGTTGTTCCAGAAGCTTCAGCTAGATGGCTGGGGGGCGGTGTTCAAATGGGGCAGGGTTATCAACTCACACAGTTGTGCACCAGTTCTCCCTCTGGACTAATGTAAGTGCTGGGCTTTGTGACATTAGGAACATGTGCTCTATTTCCAGGCCAGGGATTGATAGAAGAAGACCTCTTAGCTTATGCAGAACATGGAGAGACATAGCTTTTGCTGGAGACAATCCTCTTGGCTATCACTCCTCAAACAGGAAATAAAATCTTCCACTAGGTTTCCCCATTTAATTCTGACCTCAGCCACACCCAAAATGACTTCCCAACTGGCTAATGTCCTTTGTTCTGCTGGTGACAATTCCCCTCACTTTCACTATCACTCCACCTCATGTGGGAAAACTTGGATGTTTTTTCCTTTGATCTTTCCAGGATGTTGAGCAATGCCAAGGCCATAGCTTTCAGTTTTAAAGAAATTGCCAGTCAGTGATGAGCTCAGCAGCTCCCATCTCTCAAGGAATCTGTAACCAGCTACTCTGAATGAATTTTGGCTCTTTCTGGGCATATTTAATCAGCCTTCAACCCAGGATGTTTTTGAAAACTGTGGCTTAATTGAGAAACAAACTCCTTCATTAAAATATCTCTCCTGAATCAAAGCAGAGCCAGAATGGAAATGAAGTCTTGATAAGCCCCTAACCTTCACTGAAAAATTCCCTCCAAGAGGAGAGAACACATCAATTTTGATGTGTTCGAAAGGGAGGAAACAAGGAATCGGAAGTAAAGAGAAGTTGGACTGAGGTTTGGCTTCTCCCTTTGACCTGCTGTTAAATGTGTTTATGACCTGGGCGTACTTACTGCGGGCAGTGGCGCCCTCTTTATAGTGTGTAGCCCCACATTTGGAGTTGCCCCTCAATAACTCCTCTCTCTTTGATCGCCTGAGTCACAATTCCACTCCAGAAGCAAAGGTAGTTTCGTGAGAGGAAGCTATTCAAGAACACCCAAGATTCTAACGTCCTCATCCAGCCTAGACTGAGGCCTAATCACGGGAGTGCTCAGAGCTGACGCTCCCGAAAGAGTGCCTCGTCCCGCCTCAACGGTGCTTGCCCAGCAAAGGCAACGCTGCCAGAGGAGAACACTTGCCCAGCTTCCTGCCCAGACCGGCTTGTAGCCACCACTACTCGTTTGTGACATGCTACACGGACCTGAGAAAGACTAACTCATGTCAAAAAACCTTGCTTCGATGGGTCTGTCTGGAAACCAAGGCTTCGACAGCCTAACTCCTACCAACTGAGCTGATAGACCAAACCATCCACGAATCTCCAACATCAGAACTGAAGATAGCACACTGCTAATTTCATGAGGGGGGATCCCTGAAAGAGACTGTGAATGACTACTTCCCCGGTGAGTTGAAAAACACAAAAATGCCGAGCCCCCTGAAGATGTCAACCACCTTGGGCTATGTGCCTTGAAGGCCACTCAGCAGAGGCCAGGCGCACTCTGGAAAGCGGGGCTTTCCTAACAGAGAAACAGGGAAAGGTGGAGGGGGGAGGAGAGGGGAGGGGGAGGAGGGAAGGGGAAATGCTACTCACCTGATTTTGCCGATTTCATTTCACTTATTAAAATATTGACTCTTCCTGGCAATTAATAGCACTGATAAATAGTGCTGATCCACTTTACGAAAGAGAACAGATTGGAGAGGCTGAGAAATCGGAACTAGTCAAGAGAGGTTCAAAACCAGGCTGCTGCGATGCCAAGGAGGCAGCCATGTCGGTGACCACAGCCTGCATGCATGAGCGAGCACGCTGCGTCTCCCCATGACGTCAACAACGGGGGACCAAGGGCACGTTTAGAAAACATTCTTCCTGTACATGATGACCCAGCTGGGGATGCTCCTGTTACCTCTGATTCTGCCTGGAGCAAACGTCAGCTGAGAACCGCCCTGGCCCCCAAGCTGGCCTCTCTCCCTCTGCTTCAGGCGGAAGGCTACGCCCTCCCGGCTGGACCCTTGCGTTCCCCGAGGACTCGTCGAGCAGCCCTCCTGGCCCTCTGAGCGTCGTCTCCCGATGGCTGGAGGTGGAGCTGAGCACCCCATGAATTTTTCTGAGAGCTGATACACAAAACCAACACCTAGAGTTTGCCCGTAATGGCAGGGCACGCGGCAAACCCAAGCCACTTAAAACCCCATCGAAAAGCTGAGAATTTGTGTTTTTCCTTCTCTCCTTTTTACTCCTAATTTTCCTCCTCTCAAGTGGGTAAACAAAATCTTTTATTTTCTCATCAAAACACACATCATTAACTGCTAATCAACTCAAGCCTGAGAAGTCCCCGAGCAACCGCTCGGTTTTCATAAATGCCAGCAAGAACTAAAGTAGCGTTGAGCGAGCCTGGGCTACTGGGCCTGCGAGCCACGACAGACAGACAGAGCTTCTTGGAGTGCGGGTGTTAATCCCTCCCTCTTGCCAGGGTCAAAAGGGCCAGGCTTGCCAAGAAAGCAGGGTGGGGGACCAGAGCTTCCCAGCCAAGGTCAAATGGAGGCCAGCAAGCCTGGGAAAGGAGACACAGGTGGTCTGTGAAGGACAAATTAAGCCTCAGGAGGGAGCCGGAAGGGGCTGCTGCCGACGGCCTAAGGGCAGGTATGGAACAGCTTCAGGTCTAGCTCTGGCCCCCAAACACAGCTCTGTGCTCCGCCTACCAGAGAGAGGGCAGCTGACTTGCCGGGTATCATGAGACAGCAGTTGGCCCTCGAGACAGCGCTCTGGGTGAGGGCAGGCGTGGTGGGTTTACGGAGAGCGCTTCAAGGTGATGAACAAGGAAAACATCGGAGGGAAACAGGGCCATCCCGAGGCCAGCCAATAGACTGGAAATTAAGTGGAGGACAAGACAGGAAAACGTGGCCGAACTGCCATAAAACGCCAGAGTCTTCGTAATTTCATTTCATTTAAATCAACAAGTATAGGTTGGATCATGCTCTGTAAAACTGTGGGAAGCAGAGTCTTTAACTGTCCCAGATTTATCACTCGTGGCTTTGATCTTAATGAGGGGATGATAATGCATGCCAGGTGCCATCTTGCCGAGGGCTGAAACTGAATTATGGCCGCTTGAGACTAGTGTGGAGAGTGAAACATTTGACTAGTCATGAATCTAACTGTCCTCCAGGCCAGTGACATCTCTGCTCTCCTCGTAACTGCCAGAAGGCTGTATGGCAAGGCCCAAAGTATGTAACACTGGGATTACACCACCTGGGGTTATAATCCCAATTTTGCCCTTACTAGCCATAGAACATTGGGCAAATTACTTAACCTCCTGGTGCCTTGCTTTCCCATCCATGAAATGGGGCAAATAATGCTACCTACATATTTAGGGTGTTCTGAAGCTTAAATGACTTAATATAGGCTGTTCTGAAAGTACCGGTGCTGCTTTAAGCTTTAATAACTTCAGAAATATAAATGTTACAAACTCACAAAGGAAAAAGTTCAAAAGTTAAATAACTTAAAAAAATGAATATTTTTAAGTAGGAGATGAAATTTAATTGTGTGAAGCCTCTCAGGTTTACATGTATGTGTTTGTGTTATAGCAGCTTCTATTTAACATAATAGTCTTAAAAAATGAAATGCTTTTTAAAAACTTTTATTAAATATTTCTTAAATCGTTGTAATCCCGATAGTTCTCCCACCACCACATCACCATGTACCATCACCACATTCTCTTGTGTTCATCCCTCCCTCGTTTTGCCCCCCTCCTCCTCCTTTGCTGTATGCCTCAGTTCTAAGGTCAGCTTGCTAGTTTTGACTTTTTCTTGACTGTTTGGTTTCTCTACAGTCCACACATAAGTGAGACCTGGTAGTTTTCTTTTTCCTTCTGACTAATTTCAGCTAGCATCATCCCAGCACCAGTCATGTTGCTGCAAATGGCAAGAGTTTGTCTATTTTGATTGCTGAGTAATATTCCATTGCATAAATACAACACATTTTTGACCCATTTGTCTATGGGGGGGGGGGATTTGTATTGTTTTCAATCTTGGCTATGGTCAACAGTACTACAATTAAAAAATGACATCTTTAGAGAAAAAATTTAACAATAAAAAACAACACAATTAACAAATAAGCAGCAGGCAGATCTGAAGAGACAATTTACCATGGAGAACATCTAAAAGACCAATGACATACAGAAAAATGTTCATCATCACTTTCAATAAGAGATGAAAGTTAAAAGCACAATGAGATATCCCCTCACACCCACGAGAAAGGCACATATCAAAAATACCATGTGTGGGGAAAAAAAGGACTCCTTGTACACTGTTAGTGGGAATGTAGACTGGTTCAGCCTCTGTGGCAAACAGTGTGGAGGTTTTTCACAGTATTAAAAAGAGATCTACGATATGATCCAGCAATTCTACTCCTGGGTTTGTACCTAAAGGATTCAAAAACACTAATTCAAAGGGACACACACGCACTCCTATGTTTGCTGCAGTGCTATTTACAATAGCCCAGTTATGGAAACAACCTATGTGCCCAACGACAGATGCCCGGATTAAGAAGATGTAGTCTATTTACACAATGGATTACTAATCAGCTATTTTTAAAAAGACAAAATCTTGCCATTTTCAGTGACATGGATGGAACTGGAGATTAAGCTAAGCAAAATAAATCAGATGGAGAAAGACAGATACCAGATGATTTCGCTCATATGGCATAAAAAGAAACAAAACAAAGGAACAGGCAAAACCAAACCAGAACAGACCCCTGTATTTATGACTGTAAAGTTGAGGAGGAAGCAAAGGGAAATGGGGGACAATGGACTCTGGTGGAGGACTGTGAGCACTCTGGTGGGGGGGGTGGCATGGTAACGTACATCTGAAGAGGTGTGAACCTATATTCCCAAATCACATATAATGTTGCAAACCAACGTTACCTCAATAAAATAGATATATATATATAATTTTTAAAACTAAAGTAAACCTGATGAAATATTTGTCAAAAAATTAATAAATAGCAAGTGCTGGAGAGAATGTGGAGAAAGAAGAACTCTGTTGCGCTGTTGTGAGGAATGCAAACTGATGCAGCCATTTTGGAAAACGATGTACCTTCAAAAACTAAATATGGAAATGCTGTATGACCCAACAATCCCACTCATAGGCATCAATCCAAAGAATAAGAAACCATCAATTAAAAAGGTATATGCTTCCAGTGCTTATTGCAGCATTCTTTGCAATAGCGAGGATGTGGAGGTGGCCACTGAAAAACAATTAGGTCAAAAGATGTAGTCTATTCACACAATGGAATATTACTCAGCCATAAGGAAAGAAAAATGTTGTCATTTGCAGCAAAAAAATGGAAGGAATTCAAGGGAACGATGTGCAAAGCAAATCAGAATGCCAAAGACAAATGCTGGACATTCACATATATCAGATTATTTGACAAAGCCACTTGTTTCTGAAAGCTGGCAGGCAGACACTAATAAAGAAAGTGAGAGTTCTGAGATTAAGGGAGGGAGAGGGAGGGAGGTGAAAAAGATCTAAGGACAATGGTGGGATGAAATGAAAGCTTTAGAAAGAAAACTTAAAATTATAACGATTTAAATGTATTTTACCCTTTTTTAGTTTGTGAATTTGTTGTGTGTGTGGAAAGCACATGGAACATTGTTAGAAACACATGATGGGTGCCTGGGAAATGTCTCTTGGTTCCTTGTCCTGAAGAGAACAAGGCTTCCGCCATGAACCTGTCAGATTTCTACCAAAGTCAGGATCCCATTCCTTGGGAAGGTGCTGGCGTAAGGAACTCCTACATCCTGTGAGACAGCATCTATGGCTGCAGATCACACCGTGGTTCAAAGAAGGGGCAGCTGGGTGTGGCCCTGAGCAAAACTTTCTGGGGACAAGGAGAGCTCGAAGACTTCTTGATCCTTTAAAGCCCTGAAATAAAGGCCTTAGGCAGAATGTCATTGTATAAAATCCTTTTGAACATCTATAAATGGTATGGTTTGAGCAGCATCAAAACACTCCAAAAATTATATCCCTACCAGCCTGTCTCAGGGCCTGAATTCCACTGTTCCAGGCTCAGAGGATCAGCTGCAGACACCCCAGGGAGCATTAAGTGCTTTTAGTCATCAAAGCTGAGTGTGACTTTGTTTAATCAGCTGCTTTCCCCCTCACAGCTCGCTGAGGGGCTGGGGAGGAAAGCACAGCTCCGCAGATTGTAGCAGGCAAGGTGAGCACGCCAGCTCAGGGCGTGGCCTAGCAGAGGACCTGGAACACAGCACCGCGCGCGCAGAGGCTCTGAGAAGAATGAACTCAGCCTGTGAGAGGAGAGAAGATGCTCCCGGGGGGGGGGGGGGGGGGGGGGGGGGGGGGGGGGGGGGGGGGGGGGGACAGGGGACAGGGGGAAGGAAGGCCAAGAAAGGGACAGCAGCCTCGAAACTGTCCCAGCTCTTTTCCTTTGTATCGTGCCTGAACCGCAGCAAACAGGCTTCATGAATGATTAAATTATCGATTCCCATTTTCTTGTATAAAAGCTCTTTAAAAGAGTTACAGCCAGACAGAAATCTTAAACTTTACTATTGAATGTTGTTGAATTTTAATTCGCTTGTTTGTTTGCTTCCCCAAAGAGTTACTAGTCCCTTCCCATAAACTTGCGGAGTAATTTATATTCTTCACAATTAGGTTCCCCTAAGAAGAATCACTCAGTAATGTAATTAAAAATGAAAACCTTAACTCCTCATCTTTAAAATGCAATAGTAACAACATTTCCTGGATAGCATATAACATTTCAAGCTTCTTTTTAATTTTGTCTTATGGGTGAGATGGTGCTTTAGTGGTAGACATTAATTGCACTAAAATGGTAATGGAGAACCACCAGCGACTGGCGGCCATATATCTTGTACTTGCTCAGATCAATGCTGTGATTATAATTAAGAATGCATGTTTGTGTCTGGGATAAATCTTCATATTGTGACATGCAAAATAAGATTTAAGATAATTATTTTCTTTCTAGTCTACCCCTAAATTAAAGAAGAATGTGTGGAGGGAGAGTCTGTGGATACGAAGGACAGAGCAGCTTGCCCTAGCCTACAAGTCACTTATCTGGTCCATGAAAACTTGGTGATAACTGCCAAGAATATAGCTCTGGCGTAGCCAAAGGGTGCCTGTTAAATCAAATGTGTAAGAAAGAGGCTGAAAAAAGTGCGAGGTGCCTAACTCTATAGGGGTGTTCATGAGCACCCCAAATATGAATGTGCATTAAGGGGGGGAGTTCTGGGCGGTGCTATGAAAGTGACCAAAGTCATGATGGTGGTGGGGGGGAGCTGACTTTAGGATTGAAGGCTCTTGAATTGTTTCTACAAATTACCCCTGGGGCTGGGATTAGAGTGGGGTTGACAGCCTGGAAGAGGAAAGCCGACCCCGCACCTGAGTCCTTACTGGTGCAGTCTTTTCTTGGGGCCTCTCCAAGGACCCAGCACCAGCCAGCACTCAACACCAAAAAGATCCACTCCCTTCACTCCAGTCCCAAAGCCGGAAGATCTGGGGAAAGGGGATTATATTCTCCTAGCAAAGAACAATTTAGGGTTCAGAAACATGAGTAGGAAGTGGAACAGGGCATGCTTGACTCCCCCATAAGTGTCCTGTGAGATGTTCAAGGCCAAATGAAAGAGGAAACTGGAATGCTTTCTCCCCTCAGAAACTGAGAGGAAGAGGGAGACAGGAAGGTGTCTGGTCATGCCCAGAGAAAAGGGGGCAGTGCTGGAAGGGACCGGGCAGAGGTGAGAGGTTAAGAGGGCATCATTACAAGGTCAGTCTTGTGACCTTTAAAGGACAAGGGAGACACTGTAGAGAGCGAGGCTGTATGAGGCAACGGTGTGGTCTGCAAAAAGCTAAGGGAAGTGTGTTTTGGTGTAGGCCCAAGATGGCGGCAGAGAAACCCGGGAAATCTAAAGCTCATTTGGAGTTTGGAGCCTGCACGGTGAGGCCTGATCACCACATTGAACATCTGAATTCTTGGTGAAGGCTCTGCTCTGACCCCGCCCCGTATGGTTCAGATTATGAAGGGCTGGAACTTTCTTTCCTGCTTTCCTTTTCAGGGGAATTAATGAGCAAAGGGAGCCATGTGCATGGGTAAAACCTCCCCTGGGGTGGTCAGCGAACAGGGCATCCCTAGTTCTTACAGGAGGCGGGTGTGCTTCTCACTGGTCTTTGTTCTTTCCCTTCGGGAGACTGTGAAATCCAAACAGGAAGCACCTACCACTGGAGATGGAACCCTTGCTGTCAGCTACTCTCTCCACCCAAGCAGGGACCAAGTTGTCTGTCTTCTAAAACCCATGAGCCACAGTTTTTAAAGTCTTCGATTCACCTTCAGACTTGGAGTTTAAAAGCCAACCACGTTCCTCTGCTTTTAATGCCCCTTTCCATGGAAGGTTCCAGAAAAGCTCAGCAAAGGAACTTAAAACTGCGAATGTTCACAAGATTTCCAAATAACAGCAACAATAAATGGAATATATACGTATACTTTTAAAACCCTCACCCAAACATTTTAAAGTTTAAAATGCCAGTGTTTTCCTTAGCTTGAGGCAAAAAATGATTTTTTTATTACATGGGGAGAAGGAGCATGAAATCTCACAGACCTTTGCCAAAGCTGAAACTCCGGGTACGCGTTGAGAAGGAGCAGGCCGTGGAGCTGGCCACGGAAGGCATGCTGTTTAATTGGAAGTGCATGGCTCTCCTTGGCTTCATCTTCCCGATGCTCACCAAACTCACCCCTGCTGGTTCTCTTTTATGCCCCGAGCAGGGGAGGCTCTTCTGTGGGGAAGGAACAGTGAAAATGCAGGCAAGCCCTTGGTGACCAGAAAGACTGACAAAAACAAGCCTGTTTCTAGCTTGACAGTCCCCTCATCACAACTTCCTGTGGATGTTTAGATGACAGGAATTCCTTGTTTAGGAAGCAGGTGTGTTTCAAGCAGAATGGTCACTGGGTAAGGGTTGTGAGGCCGGGATTGACTTCGAAACCTGGATCTGCCACTTGTTAGCTGTATGTCTTGGGCCAGTTAATGACATCTGCTTAGCACAGCTTCTTCAGCTAGGAAATGGAGAGGTCTCTGGTCCCAGGTAGCTGGGAAATTAGAGACGTGTGTGACAGGTGAGCCAATCCAGCACCACGTTCCTTCTGACATCAACAAGGAAATCATGCAAGGTCTCCTGACTCGTGAGCTGAAACGTTTGATGCCAACATGGACATAGAGGTGAGGTTTACCCCTCAGAATTTCAGAAGGACTTGAATGTTTTGAAATTTCAAGAGCTCAACAAAGAGCTACAGCCTTCATGAGAACGAATGTTCACACCCAGTCTTGCCTTAGCTACAAGCAAGGACATATTTGCTTGGCAATCAAATACTTCAGCCTCAGAGGTGAGAGGACAGAAGTTGGCAATCTACAGAAAAAGCCAAAGGGGTATTGGTTTTGCACAGACAGACATGCAACCTGGAATGTTAAGTCCATGACAGATCTCAAGCGTACAGCCCAAAGATTTTACCTTTCATCCTTTCACCCATCAGGAAGTTACAACCAACAGAGCAGGGAGGGCAGGGGCTCCCTCCTCAGGGCTGTCCTGAAAGCACAGTGGGATGGAGTTTGGCTCAGGACCCAACATAAGCCACGAGAGGCAGCCAGCCCGTGCCCGTCGGAAGATCACCTTCCCTGCACTTTGCCTCAGCTGCTGGACATCAGTGCCATAACATTGTTGTGTTAGTTCCCCTCAGGAACAACTGCATTTTAAAAGAAGCATCAATATGAGCATTCAGGCAAATTAAGGCATAATGCATACGCTAAATAAATGATAAATTCGGAAGAATGTGTACAGGAATATTAACATCGACTTGAAACCTCCAAAGAGATCATTGCTGCTGTCCCCTTCTGAAAAGTAAAACTCTTTCCCCTACCAAGACAAACGGCATTTGGCTTTCTCAGCAATGAGCTACCTTCTATTTGTGTCATTTACAAACTATGTTTGAATATATCACCTCATTTCATCCTGTTAGCTGCAGAATGGGGCCAAGAAGACTTATCCTATTACTTCTATTGACAGAGGAGGTTTTAGAGACTGAGCAGTTAAGTGATTTGCCCAAGGGGAGAGAGAAGGTAAAACAAGAAGGGGAAGTTATTGATGCATCAGCAGCTGCATTTGTTAATGTAACAGTAGCTACTCTAGCAGATGCCAACATCTCAGAGACAATACCTAGACATGTATGTCTCGGTTCTGGGATAATCCAAGATGGGTGTCCCTGATCATTGGGTGATTCGAGGATCCAAGCCCCTGGCATCCTGTGACGCCACCCACATGTAGCTGTCTGCATCCCGCAGAAAGGGCATGGCAGGACACAGGGGACAGGTCTTGACGAGTCAGGCTTAGAAATGGTAAAGAGAATCTCTGCTGGTGTTCTGCTTGCCACCCAGTGCCATGGCCACTCCTAACCACCAGGCAGCTAGCCTACCAGTGCAGACTAGCTGTATGAACAAGAAGAGAACACAGGTGGAATGAACAACACTGGCCCATCCCTGCCACAACCGCAACCCACACTGCCTGGATCCAAGTCCAGTGGTTCTGTGATGCTATGGTCATACTGGCGTGGGAGTGGAACAAGCAGATAGATCTATGAGGCCCAGTCCAAGGCATCGATGACACTGCCGCAGGCCTTAGCGTGGAGGGGTGCTGCAAGGCGTAGGAAGTTGGGAGAAAACACAGGCTCAAAAGGTCGGAGGCCAACTGAAGACAGTGATAGACGTGCCAAGCCTGAAAGGGGCTTCTGAGCTCCCCGGGGAGCTCAGGGACAACAAGCCTGTCTCTGACGCAGACAGTGTTGGACCACTAGGCTGAAGCGGGAGTCACAAGATGAGCACAGGTGACTTTTTCTGCCTTATCGCGGCCCGAATGAGGACAAAATGTGAAGTGAAAGGAAACTTGGACTCTGACTTTTGAACCCAAACACTGCGTTCTAAAAAGAGTTCTCCGAGGTCAGGGGCCAGGTCTCTCATCTCTGAAACCCTAACGGTTAGTACAGCACCTGCCATGGCTTCTTGAAAGCATTTCACTGAGTGAAGGAAAGAAGGAAGAAATAAGTGCACGTTTAGATTTCGTTTGTTGCTGCATCTAATCAGGCTCAACACTCCCCATCTGACTCAGTGAAGGCTCTGGAATTGCTACGCGTCGGGGAGGCCATTGGTATCCATTTGGTGAATCACCGAGAACGAACAACGTCCTCATGAACGGTACTGCATCCCCAAATGAACTTCTCGCGTTCTGGTAAGTGCAGTTTACCATCCATTATTTATTATACTTTGTGGTGTGCTCTGTTAAAGTAATGAAGGGTTAGTCAATGCCGGTCCACATCCGCATGTTCCCTCCGTCACTGACTCTCAGGTGCATTGCTGAGAAACAGCAGTGTGCTGTGGCCAAAGGAAGATACTGGCGCACAAACACTGCCTTGAAAGATTGGCAGTGGTAGGAGGAAGCGATCCACCAGGAGGCCCGCTTGTTGTGTTGACTTCTGTTCCCTTTAGCAGCCTGGAAAGTGGCTTTCCTGGTCTGGGTTAGTAAGGGTGCAGAGGTAACAGGGCCAGTTAGGTAAGTCTCCTTGTAACCCACCCATTTGTGGTGGGAGGATTCTTTGATAATGACTGCACTCCGCAAATCACCTTCCTAACTAGCAAGAGTCAAACAGGAAACCCAAGAAAATTGTAGCTCAAAGGTGAATCAAAAGGAAGACAAGGCCAAATCAAGGAGCATTCTTTGAAACAATGGGAGTGCACCCTTCCAAGTACATCGACTCAGGAAACAAAGACAGGTGGAGGGAATGTTCTAGATTAAGGAGGACCAAAGATCTGACATTGAATGTGATGACATTGAATGTGATCCTGGATTGGCACATGGATATGTTTTTTTTTTTTTAAATTCTGATGGATAGAATCGAAACAATCAGAAAAATTTGAATATGGACTTCATACTAGCTGATGGTGGTATAGCAATGCTCACTTTCCTGAACTAGATCATTGCACTGTGGTTTATAGGAGAATGCCATACATACTGAATTATTTAGAAGTAAAGGGTCATGATGTCTGCTCATTAGTTTCAAATGGCTCAGTAAATAGTAATAAATATATATATTTATAGATAGTTAAATATACATTCAATAATTTAACATATTAATAGTATCTCTCCTATATATTTAGCTAGATGATACATTGATAGATCAATTGATAGATATAGAGGGTAGCTAGACTAGCTAGTGTACTATGTCTCATCAATTATTTGACTTTCTTGTCTTATCGCGCGAAAAATATTGAGTGAATCTAAGTGAAAATGTATGGAGATTCATTATACTATTTCTGCTAGGTTTTTGTATTGTTTTCAAAAATAAAGGTTGAAAAAAGCGCACACAGGTACAGACTACACCCCTACGCGGCATCACCCAGTGTTAAGAAGCTGACTAAGTCGCTAACATCCCTCAGACCTTTCTGAGTTTCTGAGCTGGTTAATACCCATAGGACACAGTGTCACTCATCAAATCCAGGAAAACGTAACTGGCTGCAGCGCTTGAACTTCATGCCCCACCAAAAATAGACATGACTGTTAGGGTCACTCGAAGAGTTGGAATGGCAGTTGTTGAATCTTCAGATGCCAAGAATCCACCTTATTTGGAAATCAGCAGGGGTTCCTTTTTGAGCTCCAGATATTTGGGGTGAGAGTATTTTGTTTGGGAAGTTGAGTGGATGGTTTGGGAGCCTCCGTGAACTTTTCTGGACAAAGGCATTTTGGAATGTCTGTGGGGGAGATGGCAAAGGGAGTCAAGGAATTGTTGGGGATTGAGAGTTGAACAGAGAAACTAAGAGTTCAGCTACAGTTCAACGCAGCCTCCTCTTCCTGCCTGTGGTCCAACAGCAGTTGCTTCCCTGATAGAAAGGGACTGTTACATGCACAGGGAATAAAGATAAAATTTATTGCACTTGGCCATCCATTGTATATAAGTTATTGTGACGAGATAAAAAGAAAATGGTGTTTCCGAACCATCCACCTAGAGATAGAAATAGCTGTGTCGCAGGCAATTTTTATAATGGTTTTTATTGTAATGGGATTTTTTTTGATGGTCAGAAGTCATGTAAGCTTCCAGGTTTCCTACTGAATTTTGGATTTCGCCTTCTTTAAATCATTTTTCTAAAGATTTTGTATAACTGGATGAGGTTTACTCGTTGGCATTTGCCCAGCAAGTTGAAAAACTTTATTAGTTCGGGAATAGTCACACCATTTCTACCAAAACTATTTTCTTTTTGCCTGTGATGTTTAGCTTGAAGGCCTTAAAATGTCATTTAGGGCCTTTTGAAATTTCATCCTGAAGTATATTTCCAGGTCATATTCTCCCAAACCTGTCACCACCCAAACCTATGCCCATATATAGTAACTCACATACTTAAAATACGCTCTTGTGGTGAGGTTCATGTTGTTTCCCATTTCATCTTCAGGAAATGCTTTTCTGTCAACTCTACCTAGTGAATTTGAATCCATCCTTCCAAGCCCATTTTAAAAGTAATCTTTTCTGGAATACCTTCCATGACTCTTGCTCCCTCCTTGATCCCAAATAGGATGAATCACTCACTCACTTCCTTTTCTGCCCTCCAGTGCTACCTTATTCAATCCTCTGTCATAGCCATTGATGCAGTGTTCCAAACTGAACTTCCCAACTAGACTTTTAACAACTTAGTGATACCATTTTATACATCTTCGCATATTCTGTGACCAAAACAACGATGCTACATAAAAGGCATTAAAAAATGTGCGTTGAAGGAATGACTCAAGGACCTGATCGATGGCTGGTGGAATTGCAACTATGTGTACTGTCTCTCTGACAAGAAAAATATCTCTTAAGCTTGAGCACAGCAGAGCAGCCTCTGTTTATGAGCGCCTGATTTCTGTTGACCTGATGCAAGCATTTTATCTCACATCAGCGCTACATGATGATGATGATGATGATGATGATGATGATGATGATGATGATGATGATGATGATGATGATGATGACGATGACGACGATGACGACGACGACGACGACGATAAGAATGATGATGGGGATGATGATGGGTATAATGATGATGGTGATTTCCATTTTACAGATGGATAAACCAAATTATGGGGGAATCCTTTATAGCTGGGGTTCTCTTTTGTGTCCCTTTGTCGACTATTCCTCAGGACTTTTGGAACAAGATGGATGGAAAAAGGAGGAACTCTGGTATCCAGCCCCTTACTGCCTATTTCTCCTGTTTCTCCCTGACATTCTCCCGCTGAGTAGTGGCCAGCCATTGTTAGCTACTGAAAGTAGCCTTGACTCAAATAGTAACAGCACTATGCGTTCTCCTATTTTCAAAACTTTTTATTTTTTATTTATTCATTTATTCTTTGTTACAGATGCACCTCCATTAAAGGGAGGTGCCATGGCTCCTGATCGGCCTTAATTGTAGCTGCCTTGGACTCACAACAGGGGACTTGGAGGGGGAGCGGTTCAACAGTCTTTAAATCTTAGTCTCTCCTCCCCGTCACATTCCAAGTCCCTAGTTGGGCAGATTTGGCAGTAACACGTTCAGAACAAGCTTCTGGCCCCTTGGACGGCCTGGTCATCAAACTTTAAGATCCCGCTCTGACGCTAACTCTGTGGTGATGCGCCAGGGTCGCTGGGGATCATGTGGGTTTTGCAGCTTTTCCAGCTGAGCCTACCAGACCATCCTTCAGAGCTCCAGGACACACATTGGCTCCCATCCATCACCCCCTTCTCCATTATCCCTAATGCCATTAGCACTAGGCGCCACCCCACTAATGATCTATTGCTACTAGTCAGAAATTTACTTTCGCTCACTATGTGCCATCTATATTCCTCACCCAAGAAAGTGGCAGGGTCCTTCTTAGTGGTATCATTTGTTAATCAGATTCACACAGATGAGAATTGCTTGAAATTTCCCTATTCACTTGGCAATGTGGGTTTCAGAATGGGAAGGAAAATAAAGCCTAGAGAGAAAACAACTGAAATATTCATCTTCTGAAATATGCATGTATCTTCATAACAGCTAAATAAACCCAAGCTATCTTGGTAATTTTTTATCCACAGGCTAACTTGCTCAAGAAAAAAATTAGAAAAGGAAAGGAAAAATAGTGCAATTTGTAGAAAACAAATCAAGCACCTATTTTAACCAATGCATTTTTCCTCTAGTTCAGAGCAATTTATAGAATTATTCCTTAATCCTCAGATAAAGAGGTTTAAAGTGACTTGAGCAATAGCAAAGGGAGCCTCCCCAGAAACCCCAGCCTCCCTTGGCTCTAAAGAACCTGGACTCTTCCTGGAAAGGACCCTCCTGTGTGAATGGCCAGAGGCAGATTGAGGCAGTAGTCACCTCCTCGCTACTTTTAGACACAAAAATTCTACAGATTTGAATAGACATTTCCCCAAAGAAGCCCAAGGGATGGCCAATAAGCACACGAAGAGTTGCACATCTATCGTCATCAGGAAACTATACCCAGACACCCCAATAAGATACCATTTCAATCCACCAAAATGGCTAACCTCAAAAATGCAGACAACAAACTGGTCAGGAGGGAGAGAAGCTGGAACGCCCATGATAGTGCTGGTGAGAGTGTAAAATAGGACAGTCAATCTGGAAAATAGTTCAGCAATTTCTTTAAACTTGAAACCAAAATTTACCCTACCACTCAGCAATTCCACTCCTAAGGGTCTACCCCAGAGAAATGGAAACGCACGTCCACGCAAAGATTTGCATGTTAGCGTTCATGGCAGCATTATTCCCAAGAGCCCAAATGCAGGAACAACCCAAATGCCTGTCACCTGGTGAGTAAACTCACGCTGCAGATGCAACAGAAAGAAATGAACTAATGATACGCACTACAACATGAATGAATCTTAAAGATATGCCACTGTGGGAAAGAAGTCAGAGGCAAAAAGCCACTCTGGTTACACAAAATGTCCAGAAAAGGCAACTCTTAGGAGAGAGAATGTAGATTAGTGGTGCCTGGGGCTGGGGCTGGGGCTGGGGAGACAGATGGACTATAAACGCGCACAAGGGGTCTTATGTCAGGTCAAAGGCACACTGCCCCTCAACTTTGTCATCTCCTTCCTGGATTTTGTATGAACTCAAATGTGCATTCTGCACTCTTATAGAAAACTATTCCTGTGACAACTGGCTAATCACATAGGGCTTAGAATTAAATCTTAACCCACTATGTGTCCATACTGGATGAATACACAAAGAAGATGTGGTCTATTTACAATGGATTATTATTCAACCACGAGAAAGAAGAAAATCTTGCCATTTACAACAATACAGAAGGACTTTGAGGATGTGAAGCTCAGTAAAATAAGTCAGAAGGAGAAAGACAAGGACTGCATAGTACTATGAATACGTAGAATCGAGAAAAAAAAGTAAAACCCAGTCACAGAAGTAGAAAAGCGGTTTGGGGGGGTGATGAAGAGAACAGTGAGAGGTTGGCAAGAGTACAAACTCGCAGTGATGTAATAAATGAGGTCTGAGGAGCTACTGGATCACACGGTGACTACAGTTGATAACGCTGTATTGTACAATTGAAATCTGCTGAGAGAAATTAAACGTTCTCACACAAAAATATTTTAAATAACAATGTGAGGTGATAAATGTGTTAATTACTAGATGGGGGAATTCTTGCACAATGCACTATATCAAATCATGGCCACGTACACTTTAAATATATTACAATTTTATTTGTCAATACCTCAATAAAGCTGCAAAAACTCGGCACACACATGAATATTTTAAAGGCACCAGATCCATAGCAACCATTTATAAATTACATTTAACTGGAGACTCAAAGAGAAAGTTTAAGGTAATCTCTCAGCAATCATAAACACAGAATTCATTTACCCACACATACATATTAAAAATCTTGCGCTTATTCAGTAAACTCTCATTTTACTGCCATGTCTAGAAGAAAGAACCTGAAATTAAAATGCGGGCAACTCATTATGAGCTTTTGAGATGCAAATCCCGCACAGTACCAAGACATCTGTGGACATGAGAAGGTGACACAAAGAAATGAACCTACGAGCAAACCAAATCCCGGGGGCTCAGAACCCGGAGCAGGAAAACCAATTTTGAGAGTTTGGGAATGAAAACGAGGGGAAACAAGCACAGAAGGGCCGGGATGACTCGGATCAGGCTCCTCTTAGCAGTTCACATGAGGTTAATGGATAAAAATTGCACCGACCCCCAAATAAGCTACATTAGCAATGATTTGAAATGGGGAAGACAGAGCTCTCGGGAAATGACCACATAAAACAACACCTCCCCCCAAAGCCCGAAGTAGAATTTAAAACTCCAGTTACAGAAGAGCCTGATAGGGAACATGGGCTGAGGGAGGAGATTTAGGCAGCAATTATCTCGAGTCTGAGAGGCCGAGGCTTGCCGTGCACGCAGCCATGTTTACATTTTCCCACACTGCACCACGCTGTGAATTATGGTTAAACTCCGGACGAGGGGGCCGGATAGGGGGGTGCAGCTTTCCCCTCCCCTGTTTCAACACAAGTGAAAGCTCCCAACACAATAAGCTACCATGGAGCTGCCCCTCACCCTCCAGATCGCCACCCCACCCCATCCCCAGGGCAAAATTTGGATTCTGTTATTGAGAAGTCACTTCACAACCAATCAGAAGAAAGAGACTATAATGGAAAAAATAGTTTCTTTATCCTTGCTGGTTCTCAGCTTTTACTAGAGTTTGTTTATAGTGAAGTATAAATTAACCCACGAAATTGAAATCGGATATAGCTCCAGCCTCTGCTGGCAACCCAAGTGGGCAATGATCTGGGAAAGGTTGCCCAGGTTTGTCAGAGTTCCCAGCCGGCCAGGGCAGGCTAACCCAAAGGCAGCCGGCCTCCTCCCCTCCTTGGTCCTCCGGCCTCCGGCTGGTGCTGCGGGGCCCCCAGCCTGGATGAAAGCCTGCGGCTGCCCTGATCCTACCCCCTGATCCAGCCGCCCCTCTTGCTCCTGCCAGCCCTCAGCTGGGGAATCCAAAGGATTCGTTGGAATTGCTAATGCCTAACTTCTTCTTTCCCAGAGAGCCAGAGCCCAGAGCCCTCCGAAGCCAAAATTGCCAAGTACACGGAATTTGTCTCTTCAGACCTCTTTCTTCCTGTTTTCCAAACAACGGTCGCTTTTTAATAGCTGCTTCTGAGGCCTCAATCCCCGACTCATGCCTCCCCTCCCCAGGAGAAGGCCACCTCCTCAGCCTCTGCTGGGTCAGCCCCCAGAAGCCACTGCTGATGGCTGGAATCCTTTGCACAGAAGCTCCACTGAGAGGAAATATAGTCCGTGCACTTTCTCGAATGGACAGCAGCTCTCTGAAATGAAACCCTCCCTCATGATCAAGCAAATACAGTCATTCATAGACAAAGCCCCAGGATGCAAAGGCAAAATACATTTTGCCGGATAGGAGGTTGAAGAGACGTTCCGGCATGCAAACCCTTTCATGAATCCCAGGAGCTCTCGCAAAGACACAGCAGCAAAGAGCGAGAAGCCACTTGGCAGACAGCAGCCTCGGCTTTCACTGCTGCAACTTCTCGCCCTAACAGGATCGGAGAGGAAGGGAGCCCCAGTCAAGGCTATTTAGGAATGAAGAAGCTGTCGGGCCCCTTCACTGAAGCACTCTGGTTCTCACCCACCCCTAGGAGCTAAACACTGGCAATAGCTTTCCTCCCTCCAACACTGCCTGGGGCCCTTCTATTTGCCAGGTACTATGCTAATTCTGGAGATGGAACTGCCAGCAAGTTAGACCCAGGGCCTGCCCTCAGAGAGATCCTGGTCAAACAGAAAAGGTGGGTAAGAAAGAAAAGCCCGGAGAGGTTTGGGGTACCAGGAGCTCCACCCCCAAAGCAGAAATTCTCGAAATGGAGCCTTGCATCTATGTCTTAACAAGTCCTCCAGGGAATCTGATGCAAACTCAAGTCTGAAAACCATTCTAGGCAAAATAGTTCACGACTTTCCAGTCTGTGAGTCCCTAGTCCCTTAGTCCCTTAATGTGGGTTTTACACACATGATTTCACTTTTATAGTCAAGGGAATAATAATAACCTGCAAGGGAGCTGCGCTGCTTGAAGACAGGCTAGCTGCTGTAATGAATAAACCTACATTTCAGTAACTAAGCACAAAAGAAATGTATTTCTGGCTCATGCTATAGACCCACACAGGAGCCCATATGGGCTGTGGAGGGGGTGTGTGTGTGCTCTGTTCCACATGGTTCTTCAGGGACCCAGGAGGATGGAAATTTCACCATCTTCATCCCTAGACTTTCCAAAGTCATGCAGGAGTTTGACTCCTACTTGGAGCCGGCAGATAGAAAGGACAGTGTGGAGAATATACCCCATCTTCAGCAGCACCAGAGCCTAGAAATGACACATCACAGCTGCTCATATTCCACTGGGGGGAACTAGTCGCACTGGCCCCACCTAGATGCAGATGGTGAAATGAGACAGGTAGCTCCTGCCTAGCGCGTTGCTTACCAGTCACAAGGGTATAATACGGAAGGCTCGGTAGGTGTCTGATGGCCATTTATCACCTCTACCTCAATAGGAGTGACAGTTTTGCAGATGAACAAAGGTTGAGTCCAATTACAAAACTCACTGAAAGTTCCACAGCTTGTAAAGCTCAATGGGAAATTCCAACCAGTCTAGTTCCGGAGCCATGTTCCTTATCATCAGGTCCTCCTCATCCTCCTTCTCACCATCAAATCCTCATCATGATGTCCATGCCCACTCTCTATACTTAGGTCACATCATGCCCCCTTCCTCAAAAGACATCCACCTCCTAATCCCTGAGAACTGTAGTACATTGGCTTACGTGGCAAAAGGAACTTTGCAGATGTGATTAAGTTAAGGATCTTGAGGAAATGATTTTGGGTTCTCCAGGTGCACCCATGTGATTACAAGAGTCCTTCTGAAAGGGAGGAGGCAGTAAAGTCAAAGTCAAAGAGAAAAGAGATGTAGCACTGAAGCCAGAGAGATGCGAGACTCTCCAAGATGCTGCAGGAAGGGCCACTTCAAGACCCCAGTGTTGCTCAAGTTTCCCCTGACGAAGAAGTAACCCGCATCCCCTGTCCCACCCATCTTTCTGAGCTGCTTTCCCAATACTACATCTTCTGTGCAATAATTGTTCATCATTTGTGGTTGTGAGAAATAAATTTTAAACAAAATTTTAGAGTCGTGTGGCTGCAAAGCTATGCGATGGAATGATCGAGGAAAGACTGCCAAACACAAAAATATATTACATCAGGATAAAATTCCATGGGGAAGTAAAATGGAAATATAATTTCAAGGACTGAAAAGAACGAGCTAAGATTTCTGACTGTTAAAGTGCTTGTCTTTGTACTTTTAAAATGGATGATGGTGGCTGTCATATCAGAGAGATATTTTGATTCCCAGTAGGTGTTAGGGGTTTTATTTTAAAATATCTGTATTTACAATATATCGGCTATTACAGCTTTGGGGATGACAATATTTAAACTTAAAAAGGATTTTAGGTATCAAGTTTAAAAGGGTAGTCTTTCGAGATTCTTTCAGACATCGCTTCTCAATGAAAATGAGGTGGTTTTCATGGCACCGTGATGGTCCACCCTCCTGTCCAAGCTTCAGCCCTGCCTATGTCTCCATTACCTGCCCTTCCCCGTGCTATTGTGAGACTCCTCAGCACTCAGCCTGCCCCTCCTCCAACAGCTTCCCACCCTCTGCCTCTTCCAGTGCTCCTGCTAGTCCTTAAGGCCAAAGGCATCCTTCTCTGTAGCCTTCTTTAAGTCACTCTACTTTCATACCAGCCCAGTCCTTTGCCCCCACCCACCTCCCCTATGCAGTTCCTTCCAAGATACTGCTCTTCTCTCAGCATCCCATGCTCCTTTATGAGTCGTGCCTCAGCCCATCGACAGTCCCTCACTCCCTGCTCAGTGGCCTACTTGTACATGGAAATATACAAACATTATGAAGATGGTCCAGACGTGACTGAATCTCAAAAACCACTGCTTTAAACAGAATGCATGTGACTTTCAACACAATGCTTGACCAAATCCCTCATGAGAGTCACAGAACAAGATAGGTGGTTAGATAAATACAGTGAGATGAGTTCACTTATCTGAAGATATCTGGAACTCGGTCACTGTAAATGGTGGGATATCATCAGCGCTCAAGGAGAAATACAAATAAGGAGTAGAGAGTGAGCGACATGTGTGCGTATGGCCACTGGCATGAACCTACCTGGAGAAGATGGATTATGAGGTGGTCATCCATCACCACCTTGCTGAGACTATCCCAGCTCTCTCCCAAGATTATCCAGTCACATCAGGTTCCTCCATCAGTCCTCAACCTTGCATATGCCAGTTTGGAGTCTGCAAATGCTCTCCTGATAGTCTTTAAAATACCTGGGAATGATAAACCCCTTGGGATTCAGTGACTGTCCCCAGAGCAGCCAGCATGGCTACATAGCAATAGCCAAAATGTCAATGTTCAGGATAAGTACTGATTGTGCAAGCAGGACAAGGTTGCCTGAGGCTCAGATGAACTGGCTTGAATTCCACTAGGGGGCCCTCCTTCTAGCAGTTGGTCTAGCTGGGACTGATCTCTTGCTCTGGGCTGTGCTCTAGTCTCTTCCACATGAGTTAATTCTTGGGCCTGAGCTGAAGGAGCAGTGGTTTCCCAAGGGAAGTTATTCTCATGTTGTTGGCAAAAGCATGAAAGATGGAAAATAGAAACAGATGAAGTATCTTAAGCCTTGGTTCAAAAGTAGACATGTGTTGCTCTTTCCCCCATTTTGTTGTGGAAAGCAAGTCACAAGGCCAAGCCCACAATCAAAGGATAGAGAAGCCTGCTTTGCCTTTTATAAAAGAAAGTATAAGGTTATAAGACCAAGGGCATGGATACTGAAAGGAATGTAGAATTGGGGCTAACAGGCCAATCTCCCATGATCCCCTGAAAACTTTACATGGGCCCATCTAATCGTTTAACCCCATTCTTCCTGGATCTTGTCAAGACTTGGGGATTTTTGCTACACCTTTCCCTATACCCCATTCCTCCTCAGCCCTTTCCATACCAGGCAAGTTAGCTGCAAGAGACCTCCACACACATCCTGGCAGCTCTTTTTCAGAACTATACCTGTGATTCTGATAACCTTCCACCTACCATCTGAGGTTCCAGGTAATGCTACTGTCTACACCTTACACTGAGTAGCAGCAATTCCCATAAGCCAAAAGTCAAAGCCAAAAGTTGGCTGGGGATTAGTCCCCTAATCACCTTGCATGTAGCTAAAATTCAAGCCAAGATGATTCTGATGGATTTATATATGGATTCTACCTTCTCTCCCCTGAAAAGATGCCACCATATTTCGAGTTTAGCCCATTTTTCTGGCCTCAGACCTTGTTGGAAGTCAGCCACCCCTGCCGGGCCCTCTGCATGCTCTAAGTCAGTGTAAAAACAAGAGATGCATACTGGAGCCCTTGACACTCAGTATCTTTTTTCCCCCGCCTCCTTCCAATGTGTCTTACCTTAGCAATAAATCAAGACACCGAAATGCTGTGTTTCTCAGGCTCCCTTGCAGCAAGGCTTCTGCACATGAATAGGTTTCCCCAATAGGAAGGCGAGTCCCTCTTACTGCTTTTCTGCCTTTGAAGAGAGATGTGGAATATTTCTGAAGCAGACTTCCAAGGTAAAATCGCACCTCTTGAGTATCAAAAAGGGCATCAGTGGTGACTGCCTCATCCCTGAGTGGTGTATTCCCATGATGCCTGACTCTCTACTTTCCAAACTGTGACAGATTCCTTTCGGTCATTTAGGTTTGTGACATTGTGGAATCATTCTTGCTTGTCAGACCCTTCCCAGAATATGAAAAGCATGCAAAAGTAGCAACCGGAAAAGCACCTAAGACATACATGAAGGAGACTCATTAGCTAATCTGAAAGCATCTGCTGGGGGCAGGGTCTGTTGGAACGCTCTCCATGCTGGGTCATTTACATTCTAGCTCACTAGAACCTGGGTCACAGGACGCCATTTTATGTCAAATTACACACCTGAATATAATTTAATAAAAAGTAGAATACAGATTTTTAAATAGGGTAAGCACCTAATTCTATGAATTGAAAAACCTTTCTGTTTAAATACCTAAAGGGATGGCTGTCTCCAGCACTGAATCCAAGAGCTACAACAGGATATTCTTCCACGGCTTGAGTGCTAGTAGCACCCAAATAAGTGATATGGTTTTCCAAAAAGTACATTTGCAGGAGCCCTGTGAGCAGAGGTTCGCTAAGGGCTGCATTGCCTAGTCACTGCACCTTGCCACGAGCCCTTGCCCGGTTGTCCTTGAACTCTCCTAGCAGGTGCTAGGAGACTCTAGCCCATTCCCATCAGACCACACGGACAACGCCAAAGGTTAGTCACCACCCACAGATACTCCTCAGAAATTACAAGAACAGTCTCTCTGTAATCAGGACAGGAGGAAGATAGGAGGCTGGAGAATGATTAATGGCCCTTCAGGGTTGATGGAAGGCAAGTGCGGTCTGCATCTTGGGGAGTGGCATTTTCTCACACCATGACATTCCCACATGGTAGCAACGTGGGGGACAAGAAGGGGTCTGTGTTGTTCAGTTGCTTTGGAAGAGAGCGTGCATTTAGGGAAGTGTTGCCATGGGGGCGAGAGGGGGAGCTCCCATGGTGTTTGGCAAAGTTGGAATCTCTGGAAAGCCCAAAGGTGGTGCATTTCCTAGACGGTTCGTTTACTTTCATCTTCATGGTAAGTGCCTAATCCCAAAGGCTTAAGGCAAAACAGAGCAGGTAAAATGAGATGACTTCTCCACTGAACTTTCCTGCTGAAAACCGCAGTGGAAAAAGGCTGGAAAAAGAGCAGCTCCCACAAGAGGCGAATGGAACACCGCAGGAAGCAGAGGACAAGGAAGGTAGAAACTAGAACAGAAGCCGTCAGGCAGGAATAGAGGACAGGTTGCAGTCAAGAAACCAAGTCCCAGGATGCCCTGGGGAGAAGGGCTCCAGGGAAGGCAGACTAAGCACCAGAGATGGCCGCAGGCTGTTTTCTCCCCACAGCCCCTCAGGCTGGAAGGTTTCTGAACATTGGGAACCTATTTCTAAGCAGTGTGGGTTGTGCTGTTGCTGTTTTTCCAGGCGAAGGCACACACAAACATCCCTCACCTTCCCAGCACTTAGCAAAATGCCCGGAGGTAAAATGAAGCCAAGGAGTTTTTAGATGTTTTTCTCTGGTGATAAAAGTAACACATGTCCATTGTAGGAAGTACAAAATACCACCCAGATCTAGCTCCTTCTCTGCTCTATTTTTCTTCTCAGTGTGGATTTTTCTGCAAAAATGAAACCGTCCAGCGGAAGAGGTTGTCTGTCCTCGCCCCTCCAGGGACTGGCATCGCACTTTCCCATAGTCCTAAGTTTTCATCAAAAACGTGCTTTTCCACCAGCTCAGTTAGTGTTCCTTATAGGTAAATCCTTTTCCATAGTTCAAGTTTTCTTAGAATAAACCCTAAAAGCTGAACTGCTATGTTATGACATTGTCTGCTTCTAATGCTCTCAATGCTTATTGCTGTTCAAAAACCTGTCAACAATTTGTGCTCCTACCAATGGAGAGAGACAGGCTCAAAGGCGTGGGTGTTGCTTTTAAACTTAGTCCATCTCCAGCAATGTGATGCTACCACAGACATAGACGAAGCAAGCTGAGGCGTCCGCCCAAGCGCTGCTCCAGGTCCTGGGAAAGCTAATTCACCCGTGAGCCTTGCTGACGTCATCTTTGGGCGCACCTCAAGCTCTGCTTTTCTTTGAAATCACATTTCAGAACTAAGAAAGATAACAAAAACTATCCTATTTTATCCAATGAGTTCAGCGTTGAATTATGAGTATTAAAGGAAGGCACAAATTAATGAAAAGCTAAGTTTTATTCACTGCTATAGTGCCAGGCCCAAATGCTTTCTGGGAACATACAGGGGCTTTATAAATAGATGCAAACTACAAGAAAGAATTCGCAGGGAAATTTTTGTGAACTAAATGGATCCAACCAATGTGGCTGTCGGTGCCCTGCCAACATGCCCTATACCCACCTGAAGGTCACCCCCAGTTTTGGTGGAAGGTTCTGGCACAGTCCAAGCAGAAGGGCCTGGGTGCTCTGTAGGCAAGAGCCAGTCAAAAAAATCACAAATGGCCTCCAGGAAAGGGGAATGGGGCAGCGTGAGGTCAGGATACCCCTGAAAATGATCACCTGGGGTGGGGAGATGGGTTTCTTTTCCTGCTTGCTTGCAAGTTACACTCACCTGACAGGGCATCGGCATTATTTTGAGAATTACTGGAGGTAGAATACAAAGAAAAGGTGTTCAGATTTTGCTGTCCAAAACAAGCCCTTGAAGCCCACAGAAAAATAAAGCATCATTCTGAAGGCAACAGCAGGAGTAATGAAGAGGAACATCTCCTAACAGAAAGAGTAAGATGGTTTCATGAGTGCACTGTAGTCTCCCCTCTCTTGATGCATAGCATGTCTAGTGGGAGAGGACAAAGAGCTGACTGGAAGTAGAAGGCAAATGCCTAAACAGGTGGCCCCTGAAATTGCTCTTTAAAGCAACGCGATAGGTTTCAAGAGTGTCCTCAGCTCCAAGTTAAGCACCTCAGTTTATGAGGCTGCACACAGAGGAACTTGGCCAACAAAAAGGAAAAAGATCACCTTCCTTTCTGGATTTTGTGCAAGCCTGTGACTAAAGATTTAGTGTCCTTTGTCATTTGACACTCCACAAGATTTAAAGAAAAAGTGGTTCTATTCCAAAGCACAAAGGTAAGAAAAGTCAAAACATAAAACCAGTCCTTTTTCCTTCAAGAACTTTCTATCAGATGGAAAGAAATTCCTAAAACCCTAACGCTATGTCTTTGTGCGTATGATGAGCCTACCCAGTTTTTCTTCTAGAATGAATTTCCTTTGTTTTGAGTCTATTCACACAATCAAAAACACTATAAAACACCTTATAGTTTTCCTGATCGAATGTGCACGGATCACACAATGTGCCAGGTATAGAATGCACTTTGTTTGAACTTTAAACTCATTTCAGTCCCCAGTTTTATTACCTTTTTTCCCCATGTAATTTTCTCTAAGTTTCTACTCTGCTCAGGGAACAATTGAGAAGGTGCTGTGCAGTTAAAATTAAAGCCTGCCACTTCCCACATAAAATATGTAAATAGTGCAATGCAGCTTGCATTTTAAAAGCAGCAACTACAAATTCCCTTAAGTAGTCTAAGAAAAACCATGGATGAATTTAACCCAGTGACCTCCAACCCTTCACATTCCACAGAATTTTTATTCTAATTATGGGAAGGATTAAACATCTGGGTGCTCAGCCTTCCTCCAACATCTGCCATTCAGTTGACTTCGTTTATTATCTGCATATGGCTGAGCGAGTCCCTTAATCTCGCTCTTCGATGTCTATGAAAAGCCACCAATTTGGGAAATGTCTTCTGGCTCTTTATGTGCACGAGAACGCTCTGGTCAGCCGGGTCAGAACCAGACCGAGAAGTGGGATGTGCTTATCCTGGAGCTGCCACCTGAACTGGAGACTGGAGCCTCAGGGCGACCGCAAGACTGGGGATGGGAGAAGGAAGGACAGGATCATCTTGCCCATTGGTTTATTTGGAATTCGATGTGCAACACAATGTTAAAGCAGTGGCAATAATGCACTTTGTTCACTGATCTTCATAAACACTAATGTCTGCTCTGACGTTTTCTCCTACCTTCCAAACTTCTAGTTATCCTGCTCTTTAAGAGTAAATGAAATATTTCTTAGAGGCCTGAGTGCCTGCAGGAGTCGCATTAAACTGGCTAGAGGCTGCAGAGAACTCACTGCAGTTTCGAATAGGGAGTTCCCCTTGGCTGCCACAAAATCCGCTGTGGGTGAGCTAGTCGAGAGGGTCCCCCAAGTGACTTTTCTTGAGGCTGTGATACAGGGATCCAAGCTCCTCCCCCCTCCCCTTCTGATCCTGTCACCCTTCTTTTTGCACCAAAACCTCCAGAAAATCTCGTTCACTGAATTCCGTGCTTATTGGCTATATAATTGGGGGTTATTAAATGTCATTCTATGTGGCATTCTACCTAGTGTAGTTCTACAGCAATGAACTCCCATCTAAGGGTGACCTGACTCCTCTCCAGGCAGTATCTGGAGACATTCTTGTCACAGTTGGAGGGGATGGTAAACTTCTGGGTTTTGCCTCAGCATGTAAAGAACTTGGAAGTCATCGCTCCCATCTTCACAATAAGAATAAAGCTGAAGAAACTGAGAATTAACAGCTCTTCTTAGGTCCACCAGAGAATTGAGGTCACAGGGCTAATCAATGCCCCTGAATTTCGAGAGGCAAAGAAACAGCTTACTCTTGGGAGCAGAAAATACAACGGGTACAAGTACTAGGATAGGAAAACCAAGTTTTTAATTGATGAAATACTGAGTATGGGCAAACTTGTAAATTGAAAATATTCCCTTAGGGGAGGCCCACATTTTGGTGAGTTTTATCTCCAAGGCTTTCGGTTATCATGGGCTGGCTGGGGGCAATCTCCTCATGCTTTTAATGGGGGGTAGTGGCTGTTCTGCAATGCGCCCAGAGCACTGTGTTCTCAATAAAGTGCACTTTCAAGAAAAACCGTTCTAACAGGGCCTTCCCAACTAGGATTTTACTAAAGCTTACTAACTGGGAGAAGGGGAACACCCGACTCCAGCCCCTCTAGCCTTCCTGCCTACCTGAGGTAGGGTGGATGAAAAGCACTTGTGGAGGTCACAGCCTAGGATCACAGGTTCACTAAAAGACTAAGAATTCATCATGAGATTATAGAATGCACTGTATTCCCCTTTATGGCTCGCCACTAAATCAGTAGGACTTCTGTATAATAATAGAGGGATACAGCTGAGAAAGCACTGTCCATCTCAGAACTTATTTAAGAAGAAGGTTCTAGAGAAATTCTAAGACAACAGAAGATATACAAGTAAAGCGAACAAACTTAGCTTTTGACATGTATAGCAACAGGAAACGGTAAACAGGCTTATCTATCAGCCAGATAGAACATAAAACCTCACCTTAAAGGTCTATTTACCTCCATTCCTTTTACACATTACATCCTGTCTGACTTCCCACAAATTATTACAAAGCATGCTGGAAAGCAAAAACACAGTCTGAAGAGACAAAACCAGATTCAGATCTGACAGAAGTTTTGTAATGATGATACTGGGAATGTAAAACAATTTGACTAAAATAATAAGAGCGCTACTGCAAAAAATGGACAGTATAAAAAGCAGATGGGTAATGTAAGCAGAGATGGAGACTCTAAGAATCAAAAAGAAATGCTGAAAATTAAAAAAACACTCACAGAAATGAAGAATATCTTTGATCAGCTCAGCAACAGATTCAACATGATCAAGGAAGAATCAGTGAGCTCAAAGATATGTCAGTAGAAACTTCTAACACTGAATGCAAAGAGAAAAAAAGACTGGAAAAGTAGAACAGAATATCCAAGAACTGTGGCAACAAAAATGTCACATATGCATGATGGAAATACCAGACGGAGGAAAAAAGAAATGGAGAAATAGAAAATAGGTTTGAAGTACAATGATGGGGAGTTTTTCAAAATAAATAGCATATACCAAGTCATGAATCCAGGAATATCAGAGAATGCTGTAAACAGGACAAACTTAAAACTATATACCTGCATTTATGATATTTAAACTGCAGAAAATCAAAGACACGAAACACATTGAAAGGCAACAAGGAAAAAATACTTGTCCTAAGGAGGAACAAAAGCAATGGATTACATCTGACTTCTAAAAACAGTGAGCCCAACAGTCTTGTCACTCCTTGTTAAGATGCTGAATATTAAAAGCAGTGAGATTTTATCTATGTATCTATACATAGCCTGCCTAAAGCTACAGTGAGTCATACTAGATACCTATATACATAAGAATCTGGTAGATAACAAATATCATATTAATCACTGATAAACTAAAAGGTTATTAAATAAACTCTCCCAAATCAACTGTCTCACTAAATATGAAGAAAAAAAAAAGCCAAACTCAGATTCTTACCTCACACCAT
Organism: Uropsilus gracilis; assembly: GCA_004024945.1. Classification (NCBI taxonomy): domain Eukaryota; kingdom Metazoa; phylum Chordata; class Mammalia; order Eulipotyphla; family Talpidae; genus Uropsilus; species Uropsilus gracilis. The sequence goes on from PVHY01003175.1 coordinate 39,760, forward strand.
ACCACAAAATAAATTTTTGATAGGTTAATAATTAAGAAACACAAATTTTCAAAACAAATATTTAAATCATATTGACATTATAATGAACTTTCAAAATGTAAAAGCAGAGGGAAAAAAATCAATATAATCATCGAATAACACCATAAGTAAAATCCATAAATAAAATTAAAAGGCAAATGACCAAGCAAGTAATCTGTCTGTACTGTATTTGCTATCATTGATCTAGCTATTTTAAGATTGGGTCTCTTTTTTAAAGATGAAGTTCCCATTTTTTTTTAAATCAAGCTTATGATAGATGCTTCATAAAAGAAACAAATGGTTAATAAATGTGCTGAGAATACTCAACTTCCAACTACAAAAGGAATTCTAATTAAAGCAAAATACTATTTTCACATTGACAATAATTTAGAAATTATAACTTTGAAAATGTACTACTTTGTTTTGACAAATGTGTGGTGCCACAGTCTCATGGTCTCCTTCAAACACAATAAATCGCTAAGACTTCCTGGAGGACAGCTTGGCAATATGGATCAATGGCTTTAGAAAATCATTCTAAACCTGACCTGATAATTCTACTGCCAGGATTTATACTAAAAAGATAATCAGAAAGATCTGTAATCATGAATGTACAAGAATTGTTCCCCTGGATTATGTCTATCATAGAAAAAAACTGGGAATAACCTAGAGGAATGACTGAATAAATGATGCCATGTTTAGTTTATAGAACCTTAAGCATCCATTGAAGAACACACTTTCAAGAAATATTTAACCACATAAGAAAATGCTCAGAACATAATGAGAAAAGCAGGATATAAAACTTCATATTTGATTTGATGATTTTATAATGAAATGTATGGGGGAAGCCGATGAAATGTTAACAGTGGTCTCTGCAGTGAGCTTATGGTGCTTTCTAGTTTCTTCTTTATACCTTTCAGTGTTTATGCCCCCACATTTTCTATAATAAAAAGCTTGTGCCTTTATAATCAGGAAATGAGTAAATGAAATGTTATCCTTTTTAGCTTTACCATATTTCCAGAAGGGAATCTGAGCTTGCTTGGGGGCTGGGGGGTGGTCCCTCATTCCCCTCTCCATGGGACTCTACAGAGAGCTACCTATTCTCAGGGCATGGCAGCTGGCTTCCCAGAGGGGATGATCAAAAGCAGAAGCCAAAATGCTTTCCATGACCTAGCCTTGAAGCCACACGTTGTTGCTTCTGCACTATGCCACCCCTGACGTCAGCCCTGTTCCACGTGGAGAGATACGAATACCTAGAGGCAAGAATCAGTGGGGGCTCCATGGAGACTAATCACCCAGTTTCTTTGCTCATCCAAGAAGCTCAGCACTTCACACCAGGGACTTCTCTTTTTTTTAATACCACCAACTTTTGTCTTTCCTCCTCTGCCCCATTGGGAAAGGAAGCTGACTCATCCCCAAAACCATTGGTGGAGCTAATTTGGCTTAATTGCAGCCCCTTTGGCAGTAACAGGTTGCAAATCCCAGGCTTAAGTCAGTCAATCCCTGGCATTCCCCCAGCTCAGGATAACACAAGGGTTGGTGTATCACCAGATCAGGCCAAGGAGGCACAAGAGACACTTATAGAGCACTTCTTAAGAGAGCCTCCAGAATTTATCATTTTTTACCGCTGAGTAGTATTCCACTGTGTATATTTACTACATCTTCTTGATTCATTCATCTGGGGGCATTTAGGTTGTTTCCATCTTTAGACGCCATATCAAAAAAAAAAATGTAGCCCCACCCACACGCCCGGTTCAGCCATGCTGTCGGGCACCAAGCTTCCAGCCATCCAGTCTGCCGAGCTCCTTTCCGGGTTCCAGGAGCACAAGGTAGGGGGGCCCTGCCGCCTTCCAGGGCAGTAGGGAGCGGCTGGGCGTGCCCCCTGGACACTGTACCACGAGGTGGCCAGGGAAGGAGGGGGCAGCCGCGCCCACACACCCCGTTCAGCCGTGCTGCCAGGCACTGAGCGGCCCCCCACCCCTGCCGACCACACAGGCTTGTGGGGGGGGGATACTGGGTGGTAGGGGTCATTCCCTCTGGTCTTCTCCAAATCCAGTCAACCCTCACCAGAAGTAACTAAATCAGGGATTCAATGGCAGTTGCCACTGTGATCTACAGCAGGAGGAATGGAATTTCCCATTCAGTGATGCCTTCAGCATGATCAAAGGACCCTCCCACTTCAGGGATGAGGAAACCCACAGAGACAGGCAGTGGCCCACGATGAACCAGACCAACCATCTGCCAGGGCCCATCTCCATCAAAAAAAAAATGGGTGCACAAACTTTGGCCAAGAGAGACGCTCCCAACGCCAGCAACCAGAACTTTAAAACAAAGAAGGAGCAAAATATGACAGAAGATGGGTCGGAGCAGCTGACCAGAAAGAAGGAGGAGGCTCCGAAAGAACACAATCGTGTGTGAACTGCTGGCCCACAGCAAAAAGACACTTGGAAACCTAAGCACAGGCCACTGTGTCCCAGGAAACCACGTCCACACCGGACAAAAGGACATTGCTCCAGGAAAGAAGAGGAAGAACCCAAGGGACTAAAACTTAAACAATAAATTGCAGTGAAAAAAGAGATGGAGAGACTAGTGTGGGTGGGATGGGGGAGGGGGGAAGGAACACCCAAAAGGCAAATGGAAACAAAATTTATTCAATAAAAAAATACATTATTTATAAAGAAAGAAAGAAAGAAAGAAAGAAAGAAAGAAAGAAAGAAAGAAAGAAAGAAAGAAAGAAAGAAAGAAAGAAAGAAAGAAAGAAAGAAAGAAAGATTTTTAAAAATGTCTCCAGAAAAGATGTGGTCCTGAGCCCAGTATGCTGGGGTGACCCCTACCAGCCTGTGATCCAGACACCCTGTGCAGCAGAGCCTGGCCAGAGACCGGAAGTTGGTTAGAGAGAACCAGAGCTTATTTGGGGCAATTAACTCCCCATATTCTTGAAGCCCCTAAAGATAGGTTTTCTAACAGGTGCCACCAAACTGGATGTTCCCACTCAAAAGTGAAGATATCATGAAGTTAAAGGAAATGAACATAAATGTTTTGAAAACTAAAAGAAACGCTGCCCTTTAGCAGCAGGGGAAATGATCTACTTGAACCAAACCAAAACTCTTGGGTCATCAGTCTTAGCAAGAAGTCTGGTGGAACATATCCAGAACCAACAAGGGCAAGGTCCATAGTCTCAACAGATTAGAGGCAGGAGCTCAGGAGTGCCTAACAGGATGCCTTGCTGTGAGGCTGCCCCCCCCCCCCACTGGGGGAACTGTAAGCTCGGGATTTCCAAGCTGTGGTAAGGGGTACCACGAGGTGCCCCCCCCCAAAAAAACTGGTTGTCAAAATGGGACCAAGTGACATCAAGAGGTCCAGCACTTCTGGTCAGAACCTGAAATGCCACGTGAGCACCCGAATTATAGGCTGACAGGTGGAACATGGTAGATTGGCTTTATAATGTGAAATAACTGTGCAGAAAAAAGAGAACGGTGGGATGGCAAAGGGGATAAGGCCCCCATTCCACGGAGGTGAAAGGACAGAGAAAGGGGTTCAGGAATCTGGGGGACATTGAAGACTCAGTCACACTTTTTGCAGATGGCAGAAAAACTTGCTGATTCCCAGTTCTGCCAATGACAGGCCATATGTGTTATTCAAGAAATATACTAATAGCCTTGTTATTATGACATGAGCACTTCACCGGCATTTCTTTCTTTAATCCCTCAACAGCCCCACAAATAGGGTAAGTATTCTTATGGGTCCTACATATTAAAAAACTGAGGCTCGGAGAGGTTAGAAAACTGGCTCGAGGCCATGCAACTGGCACCTGAGACACAGAGAGGTTAAGTGACTTGCCCATGGTCACACAGCTGACAGATGGTATTCAGACTTTGCCACCACCACAGACCGCAATCTTAACCGCCACGGTCTGCTGACTGTGTTATCACATTTCTGATTCTTTGCAGACTTGCTGCTAAATGTCTGCCGGTGGGTATGGGCTTTTCTCCATGACAGTCCACCCTAGGGCCTCAGTGACCCTACACCAGAGGTAAGTACAGGTACCAGCTGTGGGTGATCTTCCTACTCGGCCTGGGGCCTTGGGTTGCCACAAACCCTGTCTTCAACCAGCCTAAGCAGCCATAACTTTGGACTTGTTAGAGATGCAGCCATTCGCAGGGGACTCGCGCCAACCATTTGCCTCTTTGCCCAAGCTTCCTGATCATTCCAGGCCTCTGCCCATCACACACCCTCCTTCTTAAATACTATCATCAGTGCTGGGGTCGTTAGGGAGAAAACCAATGAAGAGGAAATGATTATAAAAGTTACATCTGCTGTTCAGGCAGCTGTTCTCTTTCCTCATTAGGACAATCAATCATTTTTCAACATCATTTTTGTAACTAGGAAAAGGCTTCATTTATTCTAAGACTAAGGAGCAGGAATGAGGGAATTAAATCCCTCAGGTCTTTAGCTGATGGGATTTTTTTTTTTAATATTCTGTCCTCGCCAATGACCTAATTAAGCTTTCAGAGAATGATAAACTCTCAGCTCTTCCATCTCATTTCCATCTGTGCCTTTGCAGAAGGGGAGCTCAGCACCCCCAGTAGCCTGTGCCTTCTCCTCCGGCTTCTATTCAGTCTCACATCCAGTGGTGAAAGCCAGCTTTCTCGGACTTCCTGCCAGGGCTTCTTGGATGTGTCAGCGCTGCTGACACCTTGCAGTCAGGCCACAGGGCACTGTCATGTTTCCACAGGCCTCAAGTTGGAAGGCAAAAAAATCACCCCTGGGATGATGATGAGCCCCAACTTGTGGAGCCCAAGTTAAAATACTGACCTTGGCCCTGGCTGAATGACCTTGAGCAGAGAAGGTGCTTTGGTGTCCTCATCTGTAGGTGGAGAATGACAGCACGTAGCCAGCTCCTGGGGCGGCGTCAAGGATGAAGTCAATCAGTTGTGGAAGTGAAACACTTTCCACAGTGGCTGACGCACAGGAAACACACAACTACAAGCAGCTCCATTATTCGCTCTCGCTGCTCTCATCTGGTCCTCACGCCTCTGATGCTTATGTGCCTCTTGTCCATCTTCCTCCTCAAACCCAAGGTCAGAGCAGCCCCACGCGTCTTCTCTCTGCCTACGTTGTGGCCGTGAAGGACTCTGGGGGAAATCAAAAAAGTGTGTGGACGGGGATTCCTGGTCTCCAGCCCAAGACCACTCCCCAAACACACTGACATCCGTTCCGACCGGCATCGATCAGGGGCCCGGCAGCAAGACAGAGGACCCGCCGTGTTAGTGGAAGCACAGCAGGGAGAGGACGCAGCGTGGCTGAGACAGGTGTTGGAGGCCTGGCCAGGCACTGGGAACGATGAGTCGGCACGGTGACGGGAAGCACAGGAATCAGAGATCACCCGGGAGGTGGGGAAACGAAGGGAAGAGTTTGGGGTTCTTGTTACCGAGCAGTGGGGTCAGGGTTACGACCCAACTGCACAGAGACTGATACCGAAATCGGGACGAAGGGAGCAAAGCCGCTAACAAACCCCAGGTCCGCATCACCGGCGCGTAGCAGTTGCCTCTCAAAATGCAATTTAACAAGGGATTTTATTAACAAGGGAATATTAACAGGGGAAACAAAAAGTCTTCAAAGCCACAAGTGGCAGTTATCTGACCCCAGTCACCATTCTCAGTCCCAAAGACACTTGTTCAAGATGGTGCCCTCTTTGCCCCTCCACACCTGAGGCAGGCACTATGCAAAGTCCAGTCTTTCTCCAGCATCTTCTCTTTGCTTCCTCTTTCTTCAGAGTTCCGAGCTGATGCCCTTCTCCAAGGTGCTTCAAACTTCTTCAAATACTGATGCATACATCAGCTTTCCATACCCCTGGCCATCTCCAGGTACCAGCTCACTATGCCACCTTGCTGCGATGCCACACTCTCCACACCGGCTGCTCTTCTGCCGGCCACCATGGTTCCTCACCACCACCAGCTCACTCTTCCAGGGGGCTTCTGCCCAGTCTGTTCACTCGGGCTGCTCTTTACCCGCCTGCCATTCTCTTCTCTCCTCTCCCCAAAAGTCTGTGTCTCCTCTAGCCTCTGATCCTTTCCTTCTTTTCCTTCCCGCCCCCCCTAAAAGCCAAAGGCTCCAATTGCCCTCGACACACCCTCTAGGTGATATATTCTCTCTCCGGGTCCACACCCGGAATTTGCAACAGGCTCAAAGCACCCTTCCTGTTCAGGCCTCTTTTACCTCTGTGTTGTTCAGACACAGCTAATGGCATCAGTGCCTAAATTTCAATACTGCCCTTACTGGGGTCCCGGCTTCATGATATCAGTATTTGAGAAAAGACATTTCACTGCGAATCAAGGAGTTAGGAGATAAACACAAGTCTATCCTCTGCGCCTTAAGAAAAGGAATGAGGTGACAAAGGTTTGGGGGACCGGGGTTGTGAACAAAGAAGTTCAATTGTATTGGAAAATGGGTTGGGGCACAGAAATATGGATGTCACTGATGCTGACTGGCTAGTCACAGGGCAGTTGACACTCGAAGCAGGAAAAGGCTTCCCCCAGAGAAAGAGTCTCAGAGAAAAGTTCAGACAAGTTGTTTTGGGTTTTTTTTCCCTTTTTTTGGTCTTTTATGCTCCGAGCATCTGAGGCCAGTTTAACCACTTAATCTCGGTTACTATCTCAGACCCTGGCAGCCTGGAGGTGGGGTCGGGTGGGACTCCCACCTAGATTCCTGAAGAGGGGGCGCCACCCATCTCTGTGGGGACACAATAGGGCCTATTCGGGGAGAGCTGGGGAGGCTGGGGACGGCGTGAGGATGAATTTCACTTGCTGAGGTAATGCCCACAATGACAGGAAATAAGCTCACAGGTAGCAACCAGGGAGGAGGAAGCACCTGTTCTTCCCAGCACGGCCAGACTCGGCTATCGGAGAAGCAGACGTACCTGCGCGACCACCTGAGCGGCCTCCTGCCGCTCTCTCCGGCTGTGCGGCCGAGAGCCTGCAGCCCTCGGGCCTCCTCAGGCGCTGGCCCTCACCGCGCACCAGCGGCGCCTCCTCCCGCGCTCAGCGCGCCCCTCGCACACGCCTGGCAGCCATGTTGCGCCGCTCGCCTTCTCGCCCTCTGTGCCCTTGTTCCGGCCTGAGAAGCTGCTCTGCGAAGCTCTTGCTGGTCACCCAGGCAGCGCCCGAGCCTGTCTGCGGGCCCTCACTCTCAGCTCAGCAGACTTCTCCAGCAGACCCCGCTGGGGCCTCGCCTGACTGACCCGTCTTCACCTCTGCAGAGAAGGGGGCTTACGAGGAACGCCCACAGCTTTGCAGCAGAAGGATACTGAGTCAGGAGCTCAGACCCAGCGCTGGGGCGGGGGTAGACGATGGGGGTGGGCGTGGGTGGTGTAGGTGGGGGTGGTGGGTGCCCCTGGAGGTAACTTCAGACATGCCGAAGAAGGATCTGAACGGCTAGTTGACCCCACTCGGAGAACAGGACATGTGGTTTGCGCGGTCTCCCAGAGCTCCCCAGGGAGACCCACTAGTCTATGGTAATAACTAGCTGACTTTCTTTGGTTGCCTGCCTCAACTTCCTGATTTTGCCTACCATTGTTTCCTGAGATCACTCCCTAAATAAACAACTTGCACTCAAATCATTGTCACCCAGCCTTCTTGGGGAGAAACTAAATCACTTGTGTCATAGTCTATGACATGGCATCGTGCTGAGCTGTGTGGATCCGCTGTCACCCCAGCACTCTCGACTGTCTGAGAACAGGAGTTTGGATCGCTCTTTTTTGTATCCTTGGATCGTAACACATAGCCTTGCACGGAATATGCCCGCCGTCCCTGCTTGATGAATTAAGGGAGAGCTCTGCAAGCAGTAGTGGTACAGGGTTGTGAGTGATGCAGTTAAAAACTGTGTTGGCGCCAGAGTACCTTGGTGGGTGGAGGCTGAGAGAAAGACCGGGAGAGAGAGAAAAGGAGAAGCGTGAAGAGAGGGTGGAGATAAAAGGAAAAAGAGGTGAGGAGACGAAAATGGCGAACTGAGAGAGCAGGCCCACGTGACCTGGCCAGGGGAAATGCCCTGGAAGAGAGAGTTGGTGGTAGCAAGGAGCCATGGAGGCCAACAGGAGAGTAGCCCATGTGGAGAGTGTGGCACTGCAGCAAGGTGCCATAGTGAGCTGGTACCTGGGGATGGCCAGGGCTTTGGAAATCTGATTTGTGCATCAGCAATTGTGGAAGAAGTTTGAAGAGCCTTGGAGAAGCAGAGCAGCTCGGAACACTGGAGAAGAAGCAAAGAGAAGATGCTGGAGAAAGACTGGACTTTGCAGGGTGCCTGCCTCAGTTTTGGAGGGGCAAAAGGGGCACCATCTTGGACATGTGTCTTTGGGACCTTTGAGACTGAGAATGGTGACTGGGGTAAGATAATTGGCCACTTGTGGCTTTGAAGACTTTTTGTTTTCCTGTTAAATTTCCTTGTTAATAAAACCCTGTTGAACTGCATCTTTGACTGGCAACTGCTACCCATGGGTGAGACAGGTCTGGTAAAAAAGCTGCATTTTAAAAGGTTTTTTTTCCCCTGTGGCTTGTTGGTTAGCAGCTTCTGCCCCTTTTGACCTGAGTTCAGTAGCACGGTATAGTGTACTGTTGTGGGGAGCCACTTTTGGAGAGGCCAAGAGGGAGGTCTACAAATCACATTTTGGAGATGGTGCTACTTGATGGTACAATGAAAGAAAATGAGAAGAACTGCTAGTCTGAATCCTTCTTTCTCCAGAGGAGGTTGAAATGGCCGTAGCAGAATTCCAGACATGTGTGTGTATACACACACACACACACATACACACACACACACAGAGAGAGAGAGAGAGAGAGAGATGTGGTATCCAGTAATTTTGTCCTCTTTACCCAGTTTCCTAGCCCGGTTGCCAGCACAGCTTCCCTTTCCCTGATCAGGTCACATCACTGTGGCAGCCTTCTCTGAGCTCGAAAATCAGGGGGTCCTAACACTCCTGGTATGGCAGATGTTGAGTTCAACGGCTCTCTGCTCCCTCTGTCACCTGGGTCATGTTGGCACTACACCCTCCAACTTACTCCTTCCTGAACGAAACTGTTCATAAGAGCCCTGCCAATACCCAGGAGCGCCCAGATTCTCCTGTGGTTGCCAGCATTAGGAATGAAACTTGCCCAAATTGAGCATCACATCAGCCTGACGCCCAGGAAGGCTTCCGTGCAGTCGAAGGGCTGGGATAGAGAAGCTAGTCTGAGGCCTTCCAACCAAGCCTCACATCCACAGTTCCTACCATATGCCCCCTGCCCGGACAGTGTGGGCATTTCTAAATTGAGGCATCTCATGACTCCTTCCGATATTATTGCTACTAGAAAATTAAATTACTATTACTTTATTACCTAACATTTTTCGAGCCTTTTTAATATGCCAGTGGCGCTTCCAAAGCACTCTGCAAAATGCTTTACATGCAGTGGCGCTTTCAGTGCCCCGAGGACTCGGTATGAAAGGTGTGTGGATTAGCCTGATGCCGCCACTGGGGAACAGAGCATGAGACTAATACATAGGCTAATACATAGCTAATACATAGGCTCTCCAAGCCCTAAGCCTGTGCGCACCACCACATTAGGTCGGCATTGTTTCGAACTTCATACAAGGGAGTTTTAGTTCTGGAAAGGCTCGTGGGGATTAGCTCAACCCAGTCCTCTTCTGGGGTGCTTTACCTAGGCAATTGAAGGCAAGCCTGGTCTCAGCAGTCAAACATACCTGAGTAGGAGTTTCATAACCACTTAACCCGATGTGTGATCACAGACAAGACACATTCTTGAAGCCTCAGTCTTCCCATCTGTAAAATGAGGATCATCATTGGTACCTCCTGAGGATGGGACTGAGATTGTTATGACAAAGAAATTGAATCCCGGATGAAAAACCTTTGTCCTGATGCTCAGCAAGTATCTGATAACTATTGCTTCATACTTATATTGTGCTACATTCCAGTTATGTATACTCTTGTGCCATAATTCATCAATTTCCACAATCAATCAATTCCCATGAAGTTCTTGCTCTTATAATCTCCACTTTACAGATGGATTAACTGAGGCGCATGTCAAATACAAAACTGGTGGAAGCTTAGAGAAAACCACACAGGATACATGCGCAATATATATATATATATATATATATATATATATATATATATATATATATATATATATATATATATATATATATATATATATATATATATTACATTTAGGCATGTTATATTCAACATGCAGAAAATCAAAGATGAAGAAAAATCTTGAACAAAACAAAAAAGCCAGAAGAAAGAAAACATTTTGTCAATAGAGGAGCAAAGGCAAGCATCCGATTTCTCACAAGCAAGAAGAGAGTAGAGTAAAATATTCAGTGTTAAGAGGTAAAAAAAAATTTAAATTCTACCTTAAGTTCTATAGCTTGTGAAATTATCGTTTAAAAGCAAAGAAGAAATGCCTTCTCAGACAAATATAGATCAAAAGATTTGGTGTTAGTAAACCTGCATTGTTAGAAATGTTAAAAGAGTTCAAAGAGAAATATAATTATATATGTCAGAGATTTGTATCTATATAAAGGGAGATTATCATAGAATAAATGAGAAGGTAAAATCAAACTTTTATGCTTAAGTTTTCTAACAGATAACTGTTTGTTTAAAATAATGATGGCAATGATAGATCTGATATGTATATATACCCATGAAGTGGTATACTGCTATTTGAGAGTGGACTTAAACTAGCTGTAAATATACACTGTAAACTTTAGGGAAACTACTAAAAGCATGAAATAAGAAGCATATCAATACGCTAAAAGGGAGAGAAAATGGAATCATGTAAAATGCTCTGTTAGAGATTAACACGATGGTTCATGGGTGATAAGGTAGTGGGAGAACCCTGGGGTAGATAATGATGTAAAAAAATTGTACTCACAAAATAGAAAAAAATAAATTAAGAAAAATAAATAAATGCTCCATTAGAGCAAAAAAAGGTGGAAAAACCATGGAAAAAGGAAAATAAAATCAAAGGTAACTGATAGAAAACAATAACAAATATGGTAGGTAATAAATCAACAAAATCAATAATCACTTTAAACATCAATGATCTAAAAGCACCAAATAAAAGATATTGTCAAAGCAGATCAAAAATAAGACTCAACTATGTGTCGTTTACAAGGAACCCAATTTAAATATGACATGTCTAGATTCAAGGTAAAACAATGATGCGTACAACACATTAATATTAATCAAAAGAAAACAAGTTGCTATATTCATTTCAAACAGAGCAGATTCAGTGCAAGGATAAAGGGGGCATTATGTAATGATTAAGGGATCAATACTTCAGGAAGACATTTTAATCCTTGTGTATGTACCTAACAACAGAGCATCAAAATATGTGAGGCCAAAGCAGAACTGCACTGAGAAACAGATAAATCTGCTATTATAGTTAGAGATGTCAACACCCCACTATCAGAAACAGACAGATCCAGCAGGCAGAAAATCAGTAAAGACATAGTTGAACTCAACAACACCATCCATCAGCTGAATTGAATTGACATTTCTAGGCAACTTTATCCAACAATGGCAGAAGGCACATTCTTTTCAAGCTCACATGGAACATTCACCAAGATAGACCACATAGTGGGCCATAAAATACACCTTAACACATATAAAAGAATAGGAATTGTACAATGTGTGTTCTCAGACCACAATGGAATTAAAGTAGAAATCAATAACAGGAAAATAGCTGGAAAATCCCAAAATACTAGATTAACAACATCCTTCTAATTAACACATGAATCAAAGAATAGATCTCAGGAGAAATCTAAAAATACTTTTAACTAAATATAAAAGAAAATACAACTTATCTAAATTTGTGGCACACAAAGAAAATTGTGCTAAGAAGGAAATGCATAGCATTGACTACTTACATTTTTTAAAAGTGATATAAAATGAACAAAGTTTCACTTTAGGAAAGTTTCACTTTCACTTTAGGGAAATATAAACAAATTAAATCCAAAGCAAATAAACGGAAAATATAAAATTAGCCAGGATAAGAAAAAAAACTAAGAAAATAAAAAGAGATCGTAAACACAAATTACTAATGAAATAGCTGGGTCATATGATATATTCATTTTCAGTATTTTAAGAAACCTCCACACTGTTTTCCATAGGGGCTGGATCCTTCTACATTCCCACCAATAGTGTAGAAGGGTGCCTTTTTCTCCACATCCTCACCAATTGCTTCTGGTCGCTTTGATGTGAGCCAAGTGGATGCGAGATGGTATCTCATTGTGGTTTTGATTTGCATTTCCTTGGTAAGTGATGGTAAGTCGTTTTCATGTATTTGTTGGCTACCTGTATGTCTTCTTTGGGTAAGTGCTTATTTAGCTCTTCTGCCCTTTTTTTTTTTTGATTGGGACAATTGTTTTCTTCTTGTTGAGTTGCATGAGTTCTTTCTGTGTTTTGGATACCAGTCCTATGTGAGATACGTTATGTGCAGATATTTTCTCCCATTCAGTAGGGTATCTTTTTGTTTTATTCATAGTTTCTCTGTACAAAAGCTTTTTAGTCTGATGTGATTCTATTTGTTCACATTTGCTTTTGTTTATCTTGCTATTAGAGATGTGTCTCCAAACACATTTCTGAACCCAATGTCATGAAGTATTTTTTGCCTATTTTTTTCTTCAATGTATGTTATATTTTCAGGGCTTAAACCCATGTCCTGAATCTATTTTTATTTAATTTTTGTGTAAGGTGTGGGATGGTGAACTAGTTTCATCTTTTGCATGTGGCTACTTGGTTTTCCCAAAATCATTTGTTGAAGGTTCACCACCTTCTGCTGTATACTCTTGGCTCCTTCATGATAGATTAACTGTCTATAAATATGCCAGTTTATTTTTAGGCTCTCAATTCTGCTCTATTAGTCTGTGTGTCTGTTTTTTGTTCTAGTACCATACTGCTTTGATTACTATAGCTTTGCTTTACAGTTTGAAGTCTGAACATGTGATTCCACCACTCACCTCTTTTTTGTTAGGATTATTTTGCTACTGGGAGTCTTTTGTGGTTTCATATGAATTTCAGTATTGTTTGTTCTATTTCTTTGAAGAATACTACTGGAACCTTCATAGGGATTGCATTGAATCTATACATTGCATGTACGATGGCAGGGAGTATATAGGAAAACACTGTATTTCCTTCAGTTTTGCTGTGAACTTAAAATAGCTCAAAAAACAAACTTTACTAATTTAAAAAGTAAAAGTGGGACATTCTGAAAACCAGCAATAAAGTTCAAGTTTCAGCCAGATGACAAATGAGGAAGCTTGGACAAGCATGTTACAGGTAATAACAGCAGAGCTAGAATTTGAAACCTGGAAAGTTTTTTCTCTGTAGTGTATGCAACTTGCCCTCAATAACTCCCCACCTCTCAATTGTTTATTACACTTATTTTTCAAATGAGAAACTTGAGGCTCAGAGGTATCAGGCTTTTGCCAAGGTCCTAGATTCTGTGAGAGCTAGCACAAGATTCTGGGTTTCCTGAATTCCTGAATCTCATTTCTTCCTCCATTTTTTCATGTTGCCTCTACACTCCCCCATGTCTCATTCCTCACAATATCTAGGAAGATTCATGTGTCATATTATTGTGGAAAAGGGAACATTTTTGTTCTAAGTATAACTTTTCAGTACTCAAATCCTCTTACAAGCAAAACCATTTCCTTTTTACATTCAAGCTGACTTAATCATCAAAACAAAAAGAGGGTGTTCACCAGTGGAAGGTGTCAGTAAATAAATGATGGGTCCAATCTGCTTCAGACATCAGAATTTTTAAGATACTTTGTTTTGATACCAATTTTCATTGGTTCATGAGACACAAAGGACGAATAAAACACAGACCAGAATCGAGACCAAAAAGATAGAAAATGGCGGATAGATGATTTTTTTAAAATACCCACTGCAAAGAATGCTTTAAAAAAAAAAGGAAGCTGTTTTTAATTATTTCAAAAGATCTGCTTTGGTATAATTCCATGACCACTCTGATAAGAGATGGATAGCCAGTCAAATTACCCAGATGTGAGGGATAGTGTCTCTGTAGAAGGCTCTTATTTGATTAGACACTGCTTTCATTTTACAATGATTCATATTTCCAAAGGCATCCCTTTCTTTGCTTCATTTAACATCCAAACTCCTATTTCCTTCCACAAAACCCAAGGCTCTATATTTTCAAGTTAATACCACCGTGCATCAGAATGTATGATTATATGCAGTCTAATTTCCTTTAGGTCATGTTCACATTCAGTTATTTTATACATATTGAGTATAGAGCTCTCGTTGCTTTGAATTTTTAGGCTGTGAGTTTGGTCTGCTCTAAAATAAATTAGACATTATTCCTAAGTCTTGGTGTGCTCTACTGAATTACCCTAAGGCCCCGGAGTTTCAAACAAATGTCTTTCTTCTTCTCCTTTCAAGAAACTACACTGAGTCTCAAAGTATGTCCCTTGCTATTGTGACTTCTTATTATTCCCTTTCATCCCTAGAAGAAATCTCTCAGTTCAGCATGATCCAATGTCTCAGTCACAATTGACTGAGTGATGTTTGCTTAAATTACAGTTCTGCCCAGATAGCTGTTATTAGCTTCAGGTCAGAACATAACGAAACTAGAGTGATCAGTGTTCAGAAACCATAGGCATGTTGCCGGTTGTGTGCACATAATGCACTTCTCTCAGCTCCTCTGATTCGTGGCAACCTTTCCTGGAAGGAAAGGTTGGGGGAAGCAATTGGTTTGTTTGCTTGTTTGCTTTGAAAGTTAGAGGGAACAGACTCTCCTGGATGCTGAGGGTGAGGGGTCTTGAGAAAATGAAAAAGAAGTTGTGTGTATATGTGCAGGTTTCATGTGAATAATCAGATGTTATGCACAGCAGTCACTGTAGATACTCCATTTGTCAGACTCAGTACAAGGAAGAATGACAAAGACAGTAGAACTTGTGACATATTATAAAACTTATGCTAGGTCTTATTGTCTGGGAGGTTATAAGCATATTAAAGACGCAGGAAAGAAATTAAGTTTGAAGGCAAAGTTGGACTTTCCCTTAATTTCACCCTAGTATACTTACATCAAGGCATTCAAAGTATGAAAAGTCAAAGGTCCATTTACAATCTCTATTTTCACCTCACATGTGAACATATTTTCTAATATCCCATTAACCATACCTGGCATCTATGAGGAACAAACACTACTAGCCTTTTTTTTTTCTACTCCTATAATTAACATTCAGCTATAAGTAAGCCAGCAATAATCATTTCCTTCCTTATGCTGATTTAAAATTTTCAAGGCATTTTTCACACAGGTAATCTCCTTTGGCCTTCACAGTAACTGTGGATGAGAAAGGGCAGATACTATTCGAATCATTTATATCAGAAGAGCATGGCAGGAACTGGTCATCATTTACCACAGACTGGAACCTTGTTCTTCTGGTGCTTCACTTAATAGTCATTCGTTTGCCAATACCAGCCCTAGGAATGGCATCCTGCCAAACTCTGCTGCTAATCCCATAATTGAAGGATTGTAATGTATGACAAATAAATTACATGCAGGCTCTTTATGTCTCTCAACTTTCCAATGATCTCCTGTTTCTGTTTCCTCCGTGTGTTCTTCTAGTAATTACTTTCTTAAGTACCCCAACAGCAACCAACTACAGTGACAGATAACAGATTTCATGATAAAATAGCCATACTTGAAAATTATCTCTCCTGACTGCCCTTTCGTCCTGATAGCACGACCAAGAGTTAATAAGACATACCATCTTTCCTACATAGATAACCTCAGATTTCTTTTAGAAGGAACCTAATAAATGAAGCTGTTAGTACATGCAGAGAGAAGGCAGTGACTGTAGTCCTATTAAGTATGAGTCACAGACAGATTGTATCAAGGAATTAAGAGCCAGAGTTTCAGTGCCTAGGCAAGCAGAGATTTTTAATCCTTTCAGTGAGCGACACCAGCAAGAGCAAGTTTCTCAGTCCAGAGAAATGCCAGCTTTTTTTCAGGACCCTGGAGAGCTCCTAGTGCTCGCTGCTGGGGGAATGTTTTGGGATTCCCCCCCCCCCCCCCATCCAATTGGGTAATATGCCCTTTCTTCTCAACGCTCTAGTTGATAAAGCGGTCTTAACCTTTTCTATGAATGTCTTGGTCTCTACATAATAAGATACCCACTCTCAGTTTTTCTGAGGTGTTCAGGACCTTACTGCAGGCCATGTGAGATGCTCATACCTCAGAAAATTAGAACATGAGATAATCCAAGAGATCTCATCCTCTTTGTTTATGTTCTAGACTCGCTCTGTCTTCTAGGCTGTAGTGGTATTTGGGTGGGCCTGGACTCCAAATATTTCACCCTTCTGAAACCTTACTACTCTATGAACTGCATCACTAGCCTTATAACCCAAATAAAGGGATCACAGAATCCATACACTCCTTTCTCCTTGAAGATTCTTGGGCGAGTTATTAAATACTCTATGGAAAAGGATTCTATAGAAAAATAGAAAAGTTTTGGTCCTTTCCCTCTGACTGCTACAATTTCATCTCTAATGATCACGCTGAGTTCCTGTCACAGCCTCTTTGTGACTCCTAGGAATAAATTTCAACAGACTCCTACTGCTCTGATCACTGCACTTTGTGGCAATCAGCTTCACACAAGCTTCCTGGCTTCAGTGTGGGGTCCACACTTCATGGGAAGTGAGATTGACTCAAGCATAAAAACTAAGTCCTCACAAAGAGAACAATTTTGGTGGCCCACAGTGATGCCCTCCACTAACTAATTTCGCCCATCCCCACAGAGGGTGTGTATTGTTAGCAGCTTACCCATGCTCCCTTCTTTGTAAAATTTCCCCTAGTTGAGTAGGAGCTGCTTTGCCCAGAAGCTATATTCACCCCACCTTTAGGGTAGATCCAGCAGCCAGTGACAAAATGCCAAAAGGTCATTGCCTTAAGAGGAAACAACTAGGATAGAATTCATGCTACAGGCTCCCTGCAGCTAGGAACATATCGTTGCTCAGAACTTCCCCTGCCTGGTGCCACTTTCCATACTCCCTTCTCCTGAGAGCATCCCTTCAGAAAACAGCAAACACAGAATGCTTGTCTCAGGCTCTTCTTCTCATGAACACAACCTTAAGACTCTCACACTGCCTGATAAAATCTGTCTTTACCAGGCTGAACCGGCCTTGTTGGCGAAGGGCTCTTTGTTCAACAGACTCACCTGAAACTTTCGATGAATGGGGTGAAACTTCCTTGGTTTCATTTTCTCCCCAAAAGTCTGTGAGCCTCATCCCCATCGTTCCCCTCAGGCCATGCCTAGATAAGAGGGAATTCTTACTGAATCAAAATACTAGTTTTATCAGTATGGTGAGTTGGACATACTTTCCCTCACACTATGGTTCATCTTGTATAAACAGAAGTTCTTTAATGTCTAGTTTATCAATATTTCCCCTTTCCTTATGGTTAGGTGTTTCTTGTATATTGTTTATGCAATTCTTCCCTATTCCCAAAGTCATGAAGATGTTTTCCCATATTATCTTTTGAGGAGCTTTTTTATTTTTCCTTTCATGTTTGGGCTTTTAATTGATTTGGGGATATAGTGTGACATAAGAGTGTAATTGTACCTATGCAGTTACCCATTGTCTCAATACTCTTGTCTAAAGACTAGCGCTTCTCCTTTTCTACAGCGCAACATTTGTCAAATATTGACTTTATGTGTACATGTTTCTGGATTCTTCATTCCACTCCATTGGTCTATTTTTCTTTCCTTGGAAAAATGATGCATGGTCTTGATTCCTGTAGTTTTATGACAGTTTTCTATTCCAAGTCTTGGATCAAATCTTCCTTATTCTTCTCCTTCAAAAAGGGAATGGCTAACCTTGGCCTTTTGTGTTTCCATCTGAATTTTAAAATCGGTTTCTCAAGTTCACAAGAGACAACTTATTGAAATTTTGAAATAAATTTAGGTGAAACTGGCCTATTTTTCTCATATTTCTCTAATGTAGGGCTTTTTTAACATTTCTTCAAAATAAGGTTTATCAATTTCTCTGTAGAGGTCTTTCACACCCTTTATTAGACTTACTCCTCAGTGTTTTATATTCATTTCATTTTCTGGTTGTAGCTGGTATGGAGAAATATATTGGGTTTGTGGACACTGAACTTTTATTTTCAGAGACTTGCTTAATTACCTTATTAATTCCAATATTTTATCTGCCAAATCATTTGGATTGTCTATGACTATAATCATATCCTATGCAAATAATGACAGTTTTTTGTTTCTTTCTCTCCAATTCTTACACCTTTTTCTTGTCTTGTACGCTGGCCAGAACTCTACGAGCACTGCTGAAGAGCTGTGGTTATCAGGGGCATCTTGTCTTGTTCCTGATCTCAAGGGAAAGTTTTCAATGTTTCGTCATTTAGTATATTTGCAGCAGGCCCTTTGAAAATTGAGGATATTCTCTTCTATTTGTACTTTGCAAAGAGTTTTTATCATGAATGGACATTTCATATCATCAAACGAATTTTCCACATTTATTGAAATGATCACATAATTTCACCTTACTCTGTTAGTGAATGAATTACATTGTTCAACTTTTTTCATTTTAGTCCCGCATCACCTCTGTGAGTCAAGCCTCATTTGCCAGTGTGGGACCATATTCTAGGCACATTTTTATACATGCCTTTCTGTGTATGGTGCTCATAGTGGAACTGCTCGGCCGTGAGCTATGGAAGTTGGTTTTAAGGAAAGACTATGGCTTGGTGTATTGACTCAAGTCTTGGGGAGACTCTCTAGGGGGAAATGTACAACAAGCAATTTAAAAATGTGGGACTGGAGTTAGGTAGAAGACAGAAACATGGGTTTGGGACTAGTCAGCGTAAAGCTCCTATGGGAAGCCACTGGAATAGAATGCCATGTGTGTGGGAAGGTCACAGAGGAGAGACGAGAACTCCAGATCAACACTTAAAAATACCCAGAGCTAGAAGGCAGGAGGACAAGAACCAGCAGAGACAGGCACAACTTCAGATGGGTGGGAGGAAAATTGAGAGTATCAAGTTTTGAACACTATAGAAAAAACAAGAGTAAGGAGGGCCTTAGACTTGGTGACCAGGAAGCCTTCAGAGCATTTTCGCCCTTGTTTTAGCTGCTGCTACAGCTACTGCTTGCTGTGCTTTTGTGTTTATTTGCATTTAATCTTTATAAAGTTCTTTGGTTACTTTTGGAGTCATGCCAATTTGCAGGACTGATATCACTCCAGCAGCTGCTAAGAACACTCTCTACCACCCCACAGAAATACTCAGGACAGAGTACATAATGAACACTTACTAATTATAGGACCATCCGTCAAAATTATGACCTCCAAAATAGCAGGCTTTCAAAAGTCAGCTGAAGGTGCACGTGTCACAGGACAAAGCAGTCATACAAATGGGGAAGAGGACTAAAGTGGTTCCTTTAAAAAGCAAGAACTACCTAGA
The DNA here is from genome assembly GCA_004024945.1 of Uropsilus gracilis. Taxonomy (NCBI): domain Eukaryota; kingdom Metazoa; phylum Chordata; class Mammalia; order Eulipotyphla; family Talpidae; genus Uropsilus; species Uropsilus gracilis. The sequence continues at coordinate 59,268 of PVHY01003175.1, forward strand.
TCTGAGTAGCTTACATGTCAACGCTTGATATACTGTGCTTTCCTTCATGCTGCCTCTTGCAATTTTGTCAACACTACTAAAGACTTATTTTAAAAAACTGCCAGAGAAAAGGGGTATGGGGAACAAGGGGAGAGGGGAACCCATCAACCATGGTAGAGGATTATGGGTACTTTGGTGCTAAACATGGTAACATAAATCTGAGGAACCTGTACTTTTGAATCATATACAGTATTGTAAACCATCACCTCAAAAATACGAAAATAAAGTTTTTAAAATAAAGGGTACTGAAGAAAAGTCATGAAGAAGTAGAAAGAAAAGGAAGATGAAAGATGGTCAGCTGGGTTCTGTGGCTAGAAACACTAAAGAAAGTTAGGGAAGATTTCACTAGCTTTCTACACACTGAGAGTAATGCAACATATACACTCTTTATCAGTAGGAACACAACAAGAATCTTCAAATATGTACTGAATGTTAGTCCACAAGATAAACAGTCACCATGGTTTTAGTCCATTCCATGCAACAGACAATAAACCTTGCAGAAACATCTCATCTTCAGCATCAAGGGTCAAAAGGCAATGAGATGGGTGGAAAAGAAAAATAGAATGGATAACTTCCAAACCAGAGGGAACAAATGAAATAAATAGGAATACAAGAAAGCAAAACATTAAACCCAAATATATCAGTAATCTGACTGTAATCACTATCTTTAATAGATAAATAAATTCATTTATATTGAGTGGGTGAAAAATAAAAGCTAGATGTGGGCTACTTACAAAAGGCACACCTAAAACACAGTAACATGCATAGGCTGAAATTAAAGGAAGGGAAAAGCATATATTGGACAAGAACCAACAAAAACGTATCTGTTAGAATTAACATCAAGCAAACAATTTAAAGGGGAAAGACAGCAAGAATAAAGCAGGACCTCACCTCATGATTTAAAAAAGACAGTCCACCAAGAAGCTATAATTTTGAACTTGTGAATGCTTAATAACTTAGTTCAAATACATGTAAAGCAGCATTTTCATAACAGATCGACCATCATAGCTTTTAATTAACTTCTTTTAGAAAAATTAGAAAGTTATCAATAAGTGTATATGCATATCAGTATATGTATGTACACCCACGCATGAAGATCTAAGTCACATTTAAAATGCATCTTGATCTGATATTTCCATGCAGAATATTGCACTCAATAAATAGAGAATACGCATTCTTTTTCAGATCATATGAGACATTAACAAAAATTGACCACATACTAAGTATGGTATGAAAAGAATCCCAACCTTGCGATCTGGGGGGGAGCGTGTGAGGGGGCAGAGACCTGTTTATGCTGTTGGTTCTCTTCAAGACTGGGACAGCGAAAGCCTCCCTGCAGCCAAGGTAAGAGCAGCTGTGCAAACTGAGATCATGTCCTATCTCAAGGCAGCTTCCTAATCAGTCAGAAAACCTAACAGTAACTAAATTGCCAGAAACGCCCTAGCCCACCTGCAGAAAACCATTTTGAGGTCCAGATGCAAACCCACTTAAAAGACAACACAGTGAGAAACAACTGTGACCATTTTCTTCTGTCAGTTTACTGCTTTTCACATTCCCAGCCAGTTGCGATCTGTTGTTTTGGCGGCCATCTTCTGTGCCTGTTACACTTCCCGGCGTCGTTCGTTTACTCGCCCCTCATGCGAAGCCTGTAGAGTTGAAAAAGTATTATCCTCCGTATTTCTGAAACTCCGGTCAATGAAACCTGTCTCTGGCCCCTCACCATGCAAAAACCAATTCTTTGGTGGTGGGAGTGCCACATCATGTTGGAAAATACCTGGACGTCCCTCTGGACATTCAGTAGCATCTCTGTAATATCCACCTACGTCCCTGATCCACCTGCACAAAGCCATCCTCCCACCAGGACAGCAGGCAGAGACTGCTGGGGAGTTAAGGCTCCTGCAACAGCCCTCACCCCAGAACTGATAGGATTTAGCGTACAAATGCCTCGGGCTCCTTGTTCTCAGGTGGGAGAACCCTGAGGCCCACTTCCCACACCACCTCCCCAGAGGCACCCCAGCCGCCTGAGGTGGCCTCTGCTCCCTGCCATGGCGCCTTCCCAGGCCAGGCAGCCTCATTGCTGCCCCGCCCCCACCAAGTGCTTCCTTTGCCTCCCAATGAAATTAGTTACACCTGACCCCTGTCTCCTGGTCTGCTTTTTTATTCTGGAAAAAAGAAGAAAGGCAGTTTGTTTTGCACCACTCCTACTTACCGTTTAATGGCAGAGGTAACTGAGTCATTAACATTTGTTTTGATGCTCACCTGAAACGGAATTTATGGTAAAATGTAACCAAGGATGAGTCCTACTAATGGCCTCATTTACCACAGAACCGGCAGGGCTGAGCTGGGCTCCTGCTGGAGAATGAAAGGAAGAGGGGGCTTTAAGGTTGGGTTTTCTAGCCACGTGAGCCAGGGAGGGGCCACCAAGTCTCCCTCTGTGGGGTGTCACAAACGACTGGGTGTGTGCTTTAAAGAGCTGCAGGGTGAGCCTCCAAGAGCTTGAGGAGGCAGTGGAGTTCCACAAGGCCTTGATGTCTGGGGGGAATTGCAACACCCAACAGCACCGCCTCTCTTAGGGGCACTGGTCTTCCCCCTGAGACCTTTGGGGAAAGCGGCGGCCTCCTGTGGGCAAGCTTGCGTCTCCCTAAGACTAGCCGGCTGCGCGAGCCCACCCTGCCTGCCGGCCTCTGCTGCTCACACTGCTCCTGGGGAATTAGTAAGGAACGTTTCTTCAGCCTCATATTATTGTCTAGATGACGACAGCCGTCCATTGCTCATCCCTCCCAAAGGGCCCGTGAGGAAATGCAGGGAAGGCGAATGGGTGACTGGGCCCCTGGGTTCAAACCACCCCTTCCGGTGTCCTCGCACCCCTCCTTGCACAGAGAAAGTCTCGAAAGATCAGGCCAAATCTTCTTTTGAAGAGACAAGTAAGACAATAGAAAACAGTTCTCAAGAATCTTTCACTTTCTGGAAGAATGTAAGCTCTCCTGCTTCGCCATTCTGTAGTTTAATTACCTGGTCCTCATGCTCCGTTATAAAGATTTGGGGGTGGTATTTGTATATATGTTTGTCTATATTTGCTTTGTATTCATGTTTTAAAGACTAAATCCATTCTGAGTAAATAAGGCATTATCCCCAGAATGGCTTCGGCTTCTGCTTCTGGGACTATTGTTCTCCTCCAGTGGGATAACATTGTCCCCTCATCTGAATAAAGGAATCACATATTAAAATCTATGGCAAGGCAAGGGGGGGAAAGTCTAAAGGAAACAAGGACTTAAAACAACAACCAGGAGAAAACTTGCTCTGTTCTCTCTTGCCCTTCTTCCGGGGAGTGGCCAGTGCAGGCACAAAAGACAAAAATGTCCCTGCTGACTTCTGTTCAGCGTGAGGGGCCTGATCAGCGCCCCACGCCTTTCTTTTTACCCTCTCTTGTTCCCCAACTTCACATGCCGCATCTGGAAATCCAGGACCACCTCACCCTGGTCAGAGACAAGGAAGGGGGTGTGAAGCGGTGGGTTTCAAAGGGAAAATCCCTTCTTATGCAAAATAAGTCTTATTTTTCCGTGTAGTGATGCAGGTGCTGACTGGGGTCTCCATAAAATATCAGCAATTGTTAAAAAAAAAAACTTATTTGAGGCTTTGCTATAAAAAGCAGGTTTAAAAGCAGTATATTATTTTCTAAATGTGTAATTTTTATGTCAGATAAGAAACACCCAAGGCTTCCCAAAGAAGGAAAAAAAGAAAAAGGAAAAAAAAAAACAAAAAAATGAGAAAAAAATCGTAAAACCTACAACCGTATGTAAGAGGACATTGACACACACACAGCGCTGGCAGATCCCCTTATTTGGGGACCACGGGGTTAACTGAGTGCAGTGCACAGAGTTGGGGCGGCATTTTGCATGAGCACTAGCCCAGACCTGAATTGCCAACACAAGGCGAAACCACATGGCAAAGCAGTGGGCTTCCAGAATAATGACACAAGTATAAGAATGACTCCAGAAAACAAAATGTAGGTGCCCTACAGAAAAGCTGTGTGGTGAACACCATCGTGAGGCACCCAGATGCTCCCCTCAGCACTGCTCTGCCTCCGGCTGCTGTGAGCCCGTGAGCTTGACAGTTCTCAGCTGAGGCCCTGTCGCCCTCAAGCTGAGGCACACCCCCACCCTGGGGGTAGCTGACATCCAGTAACTGGTGGGGAGGAGGCACACAGCCTGGGCCTCTGGCTGAGAGGCCAGCTGGGCGGCGCTCCCCCCTTCTGCAGAGTTCCAGGATTTTGACTGGGGTTTTGTTGCTACCGCATCACAGCTCAACTCATCCTCCTGCTGAATCCTCCTGCCTTCACTTCCCTGCAATAATCACCATTAACTTCCGCATGTAACATTTGTCTCCGTCTGCGTTGATGAAAGTACAATCTAGGATAGCTGGGCCCCAAGATGTTCAGCTAGGGCTCCCTAAGATGTCCAGAACAGGCCTTCTCAAGGGACATCGCCATGGCATGTGGATTATTTTGACGTGATTCAGACCCCCCGACTCCAAAGAAACGCCTACCAGTCCATTACCTATCTAGAAGAAGGAACCGTTGAGGCTATTATCCAGGTGTAGGGCTCTCACTGAGAGCAGCCCTCCTCCTGGAGACACCTCTGTATGACAGCAGGCCTACAGCTACCGAGCATCTGCTCTTCTGAGTCACACGAGTCTGGTCCTATGAGTCACAGTCCCCTCATTGTGTGTGTCCTTTTCTCCTTAAAACCCCGGGCCCCTCCTCCATTCCTTTGGTCAGGGTATATGCCTTCATTTCACCCCATTTCCTTTCAAATTCACATCCATATAGATTCTCCATTCATACATAATTGCATTTGCTATTTTCTCCTAATCTGTCGGAGGTTCATTTGATTGCTCCACCGGCCTGGGAAAAATCCAGAAGGGCAGGGGGAAATTTCCTGGCTGCACCTAGAACAGCAAATACCTGCTTAGCCTGTACCTGGCTCCAACAAACCCTCTCATTTTACGCAATTGAAATCTTCCTGTGTAGGCCCGGCCACACACTGCTTAACAGCGGCATAAGCGGCTCTGATCCTCGCCAGCTACCCCAGGCAGCCTCGCAATAGCACCACCTAGGTTTTAGTCTTTACATCCCAGGCCATTCACACAGCCATGAAATCACCTCACAATGCACTTCCAGAATGTACCCCTATTATCAATGATGCACGGCTATACATTTATATATACATATTTGTCAATTTTTTATCCTGAAAATTGTCAGAATAATATCATGAAAAAGTCATCAATGCTCATTAATGCCCAATGAGTCAATAATTCTTGATGCTTTTGTATACTTTCTCTCTCATCTTTTCTCCTTGCTGTACCACCCGAAAGGATTATCAAAGACATCCTATCACTTGTCTACCTCTGCTGTATCTCCCAAGAGTAAATATAGTCTACACTACGACAACCCTGTCACCACAGCCAAGAATGTTAATAATGCCATTCATTGCAGGTTTTTAATTTTTTAGTATTTTTAGTTAGTTTTTGAACTAACACTGGTTTACAACACTGTGTGTGAGAAGTAGAGGTTTACAGCTCTTCAGATGTATGTTATTCACCACACCCACCACCGCACCCATACTCCTCACCACAGTCCACAGGGCCTCTCCCCACTTAGTGTTATTTTTAATTATGATCTAGTCAAACATCTATGAAACCTTTGGGGTTTCTTAGAATGTTGTTTGAAAACCACTGTTTTAGATTAATACTTAGAGAGCACAGACCTATCTGAGAAAATTTAAAAATAATTATTAGTCTTTAATCTCATCCAGAACTCATTTAATATAAAAAGGTAAGTCACAGGCACATGAAAAAATGCTCAACGTCATTAGTAATCAGGGAAATGCAAATCAAAACCACAATGAGGTACCACCTTACACCAGTAAGAATGGCCTACATCTAAACAATGGATAATAGTAACAAGTGCTGGCATGGATGCAGAAAGGAGCACTCTTACACTGCTGGTGGGAATGTAAACTGGTCCAGCCACTATGGAAAGCTGTGTGGAGGACCCTCAAACTAATGAAAATGGAACTACCATTTTTAGCAATTGCTCTCTTGGGAACCTACCCAAAGGAGACCTCAATGCTTATACAAAGGGACACCTGTGCTCGGATGTTTATTGCAGCACTAGTTATAATTGCAAGGACATGGAAACAACCCAAATGCCCCAAGACAGACAAAGGGATGAAAATGATGTGGTATATATACACAATGGGCTATTACTCATCAATTAAAAATGACAAATTTGATGAATTTATGATAACATGGATGTACCTAGAAGAAATCATATTAGCAGAAACAAGCCAGAAAGAAAGACAGAAACCAAATGGTTTCACTAATATATGGAACATACTCTAGTTTCTCTTCAGATAGCATAAATCTTTCGCCTTTTACTAATATATGGAACATAAGAAAAACAAGCAAACGGCCAGGAGAAAAAGTCCAAACAACCAAACTAAAGTACACAATGGGGGGGGGGATGAGAGGGACTGGCCAGGGAGGGAAGGTGGTGGGTGATCCCCGGGGAATACAAAGATGTGAAACATATGTATTAATTAATTAATTAAAGATTTGTAATTATTTTTTTTAAAAGGTAAGTCACAACACTTAACTCCTCCAACACCCACCAAAGACCCAATCACACACTGGAAGACCTAACCTGTACACACAGATGCACATTAAGGTCTATGAATTGGTTAATAGTCTTCAATAATTCTTCAAGCGGTCCTGTGTGAACACTTCTGTTCTAAAGTCCTCAGTTTGAAAATCTGGTAACAACTTTTCTTATTAGGCTGGTTTGCTACGGCAGATCCAAAGGGTATTTAAACAATAATTACTCTTGGATCCCAGTAAGTACAGGAGATTGCATTGCCAGGCACCACAAAAACATCAGTGTGCTACATCTTCCTTAAGTAGACGTCATCCATCACTTAAGAAAACCAACAATTAGGATGAAAACACAAGTGCTAATAGAGAAAAGTGATAGCCACTAAAACGTACAATTTATTTCAAGAACATCACTTTTAAGAAAGTGACTTACTTGGAAACTCACTTAAGTAGGGCCATTAAAAACTTGAAGTGTCAACATTCTTGGGAAATGGCATCTATTAGCCGTGCAAATGCACCGGTGCCTCCTCGTGTGGGCAGGGATGGTCTTGCTCAGGCTGCTGACTACAGCTACACACACAGGCCCCTGATCTGGCCGGGTAGGCATAAGGACAATATGCTGGCACATGGCACACCGAACGTGTTTGTGTATGTTCCTTACTCTGTCTCTCACTCTCTCTCTCGCTCTCTCTCTCTCTCTCTCTCACACACACACACACACACACACATACACACTGCACTCTTGTGTTTGAGACTGAAAAAGGTCTACAATTCCACAAAATGCAGCCCGCTCTGGTCCTGCCTGGTGCTCCCTTGCCCCATGTGAACACCGAGCACTCGCACTCTCACGGGGCCACTTGTCACTCTAAAGGGAAGCGAGCGCTCTCCTTGTCACCAGAGGGAAAGCCATTCCCATTGCATGGGCTGTCCTCCAGTTCTCTACACTGCAGGGCAAGGCAAACACCAGTCCCTGCGAACCTGCTTGGAGGGGGTGAAGCAGGCCGGTCCCCAGAGCCAGTGGTTTTCAGATATTTTTGACTGTGACCCAGAAAAGAAATGCATTCGACAAAGTCACCCAGTCCCCAAGTAATGGATAAAAAACCTAAGTTTTCCAAATTAAAAATGCCCCGGTATTTTATTGGCTTCTCAACTCCACCTTCTAGAGTTCCTACAGTATAGCTGCAGCATGTTTGTTGAGATTCATCCATGTTTTTATATGTAGTGATAGTTCTGGGTGGGGGGATTATTTTTTCAGTTAACACATTTTTATTGCAGTCATGTTGGTCTGTAACACTCTAGGTTTGAGGGATACAGGTTCACACTTTCGCAGATGAATAGGACCACACCATGTCTTCCCACCAAAGCACCCACAGTCCCACAGTCCTCTACCCTAGTCCTCTACTGGGCCCCTTTCCCTCAATAGTCTGCACCCCTACCTCTCCTTGTGGTAACCTCAATTCTGCAGAAAGAATCTAGGGTTTGTTTGAGTCTGGTTTTGCCTATTCTTTGCTTTGCTGTAAATCATAAATGAGTGAAGTCATTCGCTGAAATTTCCATTCAGTGAAAAAGTGTACACTGTTAAGAGCATTTACTTCTTGGCTGATTCAGCTATTCAGTGCTGTAAACTATGTATAACTGATAGCAATGCAAAATCATTCTTATGTATAGACATTCAGATAAATTCTGGTAGAGATTCATTACCTTCCCCAACTGTCGAAGTCAATTGTGTCTCTATTTTCAATTTAATATTCCTGACCTATAAATATGTTCTTTGGATCATCCTTTAAAATGGTTGTAACATCTTACCAGTTACAACATTAATGAGGGATCATTACTTAGTTAAATCTGATGTTCATCTTATGGTTAAATTATATGAGCAATATTTTTTTTTTGCAAAATTATTCTTTAGCACATGGTTTCTCCTTTTCCTATTACAGTGGATGACATGACCCTTATTGCACATTTGTCTTTATGTAGAAGTCTCTCGGACGACTTAGAAGTCCTCCCACTTTCTTCATGCGGGAAACCAAACCAACTTTGAGGAATGGATTCAAGTTCAGCTACACGAAGGTACAGCGGATAAATACAGACAATTTACATTTAGCATGAGAAAAGGTCAGGTTAGGCTCAAAGGAGAGAAATAAATTCAGTGGTGGAACTGCAAGCATGGTGAGACCAAAAAAAGGAATGCCTTTGTTTAGGGCATCAATTATTCTCAGCCCTCTGTGTTAGGGCACTGAAGGACACACTCCGCCATCAAGAAACTCAGACTCATTTGGGGAGGGAAATACTTAAGCAGTTAAGTAATGTTAAGATACAAATGCACCAACTGGGAGAAAGGCAGTTTATCAATCTCTAGTCCGGGTTAACCGTCCCTGCAAACTTTCTGAATACCTGGAAATGCTTTCATGTGGAAGTGGCCTTTTATAGCCAGAGAGTAGAAGAAAAAGAAAATTAAGTCCTGATCTTCATTCTTCTCACATAACATTTTAATAACAAAGATGTTTAACTAAGAAACATCTGGACTAGTCATTAAACTGCTTGCAGGTGGAGGTGAATTGGAGGTGTAAGTTTTCCCCATTCTAATGGCACCCAATTCCTGAGTTAGTAAGAGGGTAACACCTGTGCCACCTCAGGGACCAGTCAGGAAAGCAGACACCATGCTGTGTCACCAGGTATTAAGGTAGGTGGAGCACAGGAATGAATTGTTTACAGTAGCACTAATGAATGAATCAGGAGGGGCAAAATCAAAGAAACATCTGGAAGCACCAAGTGACCAAGTGATTTTGAAATAAATTTTGCCAATCGAAATGACTTTACTTATTTTTAACTGTCTTTTTAGTGTCACTGTGTGAAAGTCTCCGCATTTTTTAATTGTAGAAATCAGTCTTAGAAATGCTTAGATGCCAAAATGTTCAAATCAAAATGTCATCGTACAATGAATTGTGCAATATTCACATTAAATTTTTTTTTACTAAACCATCGTGTCTATAGAACAGATTAGTGTATCATAAAGCAGGAGTCCACTGTAATACTTGGGAAAGTTGAAAACATCAACCTATTGGTATCCTCCCAAACCTTTCCCCATCATGCCCTGGGTTCCTTTCTTTCATTCCTGGGAAACTCAAAAGCCTTAGACAACCAAGGTTAAATCTCTACTCCCAGGAAGTTCAAAATAGAAATTAATACAGAAAAGTAAGATAATATCCCTTGCCCATCGATTTTGGTGTACTGAGCTTTGTATCTGGTCAGCCATCAATCTTCCAAATTGATTTTCCTAAGTATGAGACTACCGGTTATTCCCACTCAAAGCAGATGAACACATTTTTTACCATAGTGAAAAAGAGGTCGTTGCAAATCGAATGTCCAGGGAGTTAAAGCAAGTTAAGGCAAAGACAGGAGTGACAAACACTTCACTCCTTCCTACAGAATAGTAGACACAGTGAAATGGCCACTGTTATAGACGTGACTCCACTAGATGTGGGACACAGGCTGTGAAGAAAAATCAAAGCCAGTACTGAACATTCTAAGCCTGGCTGACCCAAGTGGGAACACTGGCATATTTTCAAATAAATATTAAAATGCAAGATAACATCATACTGAGAGACCACGTATTTTACTTGTGAAGGACAAAACAATTCCAAAGATTTCAGTGTACTTACCAAATAGTAAATTATTGTTACTGGGCTCAAGGATTCTTTTTGCTTATCAAGCAAGAAAGCAAACATTCTGTACTGGGTCCCAAGTAAGGAACTGGCTGAAAAAAATGTTATCACTAAGTAAAAGTAACAGTACTATAGATGGCATTAATAAGTTCTACGAAGTTACTCCATTTAAAGAAGAGCGTAAGCACCTACAGTAAGAGTCATACAACGAGGGAAGGGGGTCAAAGCAGGGGAAGGAAGAGCACAGAAGTGTGTGCTTACGGTTTCCTGGTTCTCTGGTATCCCTCCACAGGGAGGATACCCAAGAGCAGAATCCAAACACTGTACCAAAATGAATGACGTAAAAAATTAAATGTAGGTGAGAAGCCCAGGTCCCTGGCTCTCGGGACTCCCTTGCCAGCAGGGAGATGCCTTCAAGGAGAGCAACACACCCTCCCCACATTACAGGAGAGGAGAGGAAGACCAAAGATGGGGCAATCGGCCCCACATCAAAACTGCAAACTGAGGCAGAGGAGATGATCTTCAAAGGAAGCCTGTATTCACAGAGAAACTTCTTGACCAACACACACTGGCGGCGAGACCCCCTAAATCTGACACCAGAGCCATAAGGAAAAGCAGCAAAGCAGCAGAGATGGGATTGGAGAAGACGGCCTGCAGCAAGAAAACATGGACAGATCACAAGTGAATAGGGACTGACTGCCGCCCAATGCAAACTTAAGACTGAAAACCTACCAGCGAGGCTCGCCTGGTTCCAACAACACCCAGGGAAAGGACACTCACAGGAAAGACTAATGGACTTAGCACAACTAGTAAACAACAAAGAGCGGGGTGTGAGAGAATGGAAGGGGCACCAGAGGGAAGAGGGAGGGGGAGATATCCCAAAAAAACACAGAGGTTGTGATCTAAAGAACAAAATAAATAAACTAACAAACAAACAAATAAATAAATGGAGGCGAAAAAAAAAAGAATGTCTTAAACTTTTATTCAATGTATTCATTTGGAAGAAAAGAACAAATTTTTGTATTTAGACCAAATTTCTGTATTTAAACCAAATTTCTGTATTTAGTACAAACATATCAGAAACAAGTCATCAGGGGCTTAAAAATGTTTGACAATGGAATAATACAGTAACAGGGTTACTCTGAAATTTTGTAGAAACGGTCTCCTTTTGTTTCAAATGAAATATGAAATATTTTCACGAAATTTATTTTTGCTCGATGTGATTTGAAAGAAAGTGTCTATTGCTACAAATCAAATCATGAGACCTATTTCAAATATTTTTCTAGGGGTGTTCTGTACTGAATGATCTAATGTAGTAGCCACTATCCACCTGTGGCTACCTAAACTTAAACTTGAATTAGTTAAAATTTGAAATTTAGTCTTCCGCCTAATTAACCAAGTGCTGCGAAGCCACATGTAAAGATTGCCACATTGGGTGACAGGTGAAATGCCACCATCAGAATGAGGCTTTCTATTGGACAGGGTTGCTCTGATACCTCATAGCAGCAAATGTCATAATAAAATTGACCATCTTTAAACCATGAGGAGGAGGGGAAGTGTAAATAAAGTTTTTGATTTTTGTAATTTTGCTTCTAATCCCAGAAATATTTCAGATGCCACAAAATATAAGTCAAATCTGCATATGCAATTTGAAATGCAATTTTACCTAGAATATAATTTTACTATTACCAATTATGTGTGAAATCTAATAGTAATGCCAGACATTATCCTAGATGAATTCTTCTGAATTACTCTGGTCATTTTTGCCATTACTTTTGCCATCTACGAAAGATGTTTTGGGTTTGGATGATCTACTTTTTAAGGCCACTATAGGTATCGTTTGAACATATGAAGATAAATTTAGAAATACTAAAGTTTTGTTACGCTAAAGGCAATGAACAACAGTTTTAGAGAAGAAACCTAAAAACTAAATCTTAAGAAAACTACTTGTGCTCTGTCCCACCAAAATATCCCAAAAGGTGTATCTACTTTTCAAAAGTGTATTGTATGAAAATATTCTAAAAGTCATATAAAACCATCTTAAATTCTCCTAAGTCACAAAAGTTAAAACTTGTCTACTTTCAGAGTTTGCCTAACTTACTTATTACTTTCTATTGAATTTCCTAATTTAATGAACATCAGTTATCTAAGATAAGGTCATGGGTCACAAGCAAACAGCCATAGCTGAGGATTGAAATCTTACAAGGAAAAAAAAATGGTTTCTGAATAACTAGGAATGTTACAAAGTGAATATAATTGAGAAATGTTCAGTAGGTTGGAAATTTAAAGACTAATTTAAGTTACAGCTGACAAAATATCTCCTAAACACAGATGATCAAATAAAAAAGAAATACAGTACCTTCTGTAACTGAAACACTCAAGAACTTTCTTTAAAAAAAAGAGCTTAAAAATGAAATTTAAATTTAAGTGCTTAAATTTAAAATAAAGTCCAATTTGTAAGCGTACTGGAATTGTATTTTAGTTTTCCAATTATCCTGCCAATATACTTGAAAATTTTTTTCTAATTGAATTTCGGTGTATTTTTCATTTAAACAGTGTAAGATTGAAATTCGCATGCTTTCCAACAGAACTGGTCAGAAAAACACAGTAAATGCACAAAAATTTTCATGCAGATGTTTCAGAAACCAAAAAAAGAGTTATGATCTGAACCTAGTCGGATTCTTTTTACTTGTAATGTATTCTTAGTTGAAATATTTAATGGACTCAAAAAGTCTCCTGATAGGATCTTCCATGTGGACTCTTAGCAAACTTCTGTGAAGTATTATCAGGATGTTACCTCTATCAGGAGTAAATGAGAAAGACTTAGGTCTTATCTCTGAAAAGCTTATGTCAAATAATGTGATTGTCAAGCCAGGGACCCTCTGCTGATGGACAGCCAGAGCCAACATGACTGCTGTGTTTACCTGAGATCCTCCCCCTCACTCAGCAGGGCTTAGGCCTAAGCTCTAAGGTGACAACTCCCTGACGAATACTTGAAAGTCTATTCCAACACACATGCTCAGCTATGTTTTTCCTCTCAGCGATGGCTCCCTACCACTACCTCCACTGTCCCTAACACTCAGTCTTCATCTAATTTTAAGAGCTACATGTGCTAATCTCACTCTACACTAACATGGCAAAGACAAGAAATCTGAGCTTACTCTACTCCTCCCTTCGGAGGTACCTATCCAAAGACTGCCCACCACCTTGTTAATAAGTAAAATTTCTATCTTCCTAATGCAATTCTGCCTCCCCTCCAGGCAGAGAAAGAACACTGGGTACTTCTTCAACTATGAATGTGAAACTACACTGCAACAAGCTAAATTTGGAACTATAACTTGAGAAACTTGGAGGATCATGTAACAGATACAGAAATAAAAGTTGGATAGCGGCCATTCAAGTGCTTTTGTCAGCGTTGTCATCCTCCTTTGGCTTAGGCTCTGCTGAAGTGGCTTCCGTGGCCTTCTTGATCTTGATGTCATACCTGAGACTGCGGATGGAGCTGTTGATAGCTGACACGCACAACTTCCAGTCAGGCCCATTTTCCGTCAGATCACAAGTTGGGAAGACCTCTTGCAGAAATTCTGGTGGGAAAATTCCAAAACATACCAGTGACTTAGAAATCACTTCTTAGAGGAGTGAATTTATTCACCCTTCATTCTATTGCTTTATCTACAAAAGGGTTATAAAGACATTCGCTAATGAAAGCACATGAACCATGACTATTACTAAATTAACTGAATAAACCTTTTCATCTAAAAGGATAAACTGAAAGAGCACCCTTCTTAATCACTACAGAACAACTATCCCCAGACCTTGCTACACGATTCTCTGGTGTCTTGAGCACCCAAGGTAAACTTTCCTCATTTCTAAATGTATCAAACAGGTGTCTCTTCAGACAGCAAGCAGAGCCATGCCAAGGTTCTACAGTGCCCAAGAGGTGGCAGTGTCTTTCATACTTTTGGGGGTGGGAGGGGCGATTAACTGCTAGAATGTTTGGGGACTGCTTCAGTTTCTCTCTCACAAAAAGAATGAGAGTTTTTAGAGTCTTAAGTTAGAGGAAAACTTCTTACAAAGGATGGTAACAGCAACAATTTCAGGAGCACTCCCAGCCTGGGAGTGTAAGGGGGTGACAATGCTAAAATGGGGAGCTGTGGCCCCATCTTTGTAATAAGAAGCAGCTGAAGTAGAGGCACCCCACTGTGAGTGGAGACTCCGTTCGTGAAGCATCTGGAGCAACAGGCGAAGCCTCCTGAGAGGAGAGCGCAGGCATGAGAACATGGGATGAGAAAGAACATGGGAGTGTGTGTAGGGAGAAGACACGCACACAGACCAGAGAGGAGGAAGGAGCCGTAGGCTTTTGGCCCATGGGGGAATAGCCAGCTAGGAGCCTGGAGAACCTGGAAAAGCTGATTTGTATTTGCTGGAAAGATTTGGAAAAGCTGGGAAACCTGGGAGAAGCTTGGAAACCTGGGAAAAGGTGGAGATATGGTCCTCTGAGAAGGGGATAGCTTGAAACCTGGAAAGAAGACTTGATGACGTTTGTCCCTGATGAGAGGAGGCTGGGAAATCTGGGTTTGGTGGTAGCCTGGGTTGCCCTGGGGACTCTAAGTCCTTACCCTCTCCTTAGTAAATCCTGTTTCTGTTAACCTGGTCTTGCACTGCTGACGCGAGGGTGGGTGGCCCTGGTAGTGATGGATTTAAATACTGGCCTTTCCCTTGTGAGGCAGTTTACCTGCCTTCCTCCCACTAACAGGAGAACAAGCAAGGAAAGGTGGGAAAGGAAGGTGTTGACTAGAAGAAAACAGCTCCCCGATGATACTTTTTTAATGTCCTTTAAGTTCCTCTGAGCCCAAAGACAAGGGTCTCTCTGTGACCACAGACGGACCGTGCCGTAAAGACAGCATATAGCCAAATGTTTGAGTACATGTTACAAAGTCAAAGAGCTTTCATACCCAAAGAACTAATATGCAATCAGTGACAGCGTGGAAGGAGGCTTTTAGTGGGGTGTTACTGGAGTCAGTATCAGGCTCTATCCTGATAAACCTTCTTATTAGCAAAAAAGAAGTCAGGAAAAGCAGGCTTGTGCCATCTGTCCATGACTGTAAAGCAGGGACAGATAACTAATTGACCAAAGACAAATATAGCACCTGCACAGCTTTCAACAGGCTAGAACGTGGAGCCTAAATTGGTTGATAGCGCCCCAAATATATTCTCTGAAAACTAGTCACCAAAGAAGTTTCTTGAGGGAAAAAGTTCTGCTTAGTCCCCACGGAAGGATCCCTCAGTAAAGAGACATGCTGATTCCAAGGGGGCCAGAAACGCAGGGGTGGGTGAAGTAAATGGGGACATAGCAACACATCAAACAGCAGAGGGTCAGCTCTCTGGAGGTCTCGGCAGACTGGACAGGGAAACATCTACGGACAAAGGTCCTTGGGTGCCTGATGAAGAGCTTCCCTCGTCATTCCACTAAAAGGGCTTCGTCCATGAAACACCTATGAACCTTCAAGCTGCCTTTAACAGAGTTTGGGGCTGCCGCCTCCACTGACAGACAACGCAGGAGGAATAAACACAAACCCTGTTTTGACATGGATTCTGGTTTGTGTGTGATGGAGGCAGAAACCAAAAGGCTGGGGGCTGAGAAGCAAGCCTTTGTGACACCAGCGACATGACTAAGACAATTCCTGCTTCGTCCAAACGGCAGATTCCTCCGAATGGCTCTGGGAAGCCTTACTGCAACCAAGCATGTCACAGGGAAAGACTACACGGTGTGTTCAGGTTAACCTGCTGCACTACTGTTGCCGGCTTTGCAAAGTGCCAAAGCCCCGCCATGTTGCCCCAGCTCCTCAGCTTTACTCGCTGCCCGCGCACTGACGTCTACATACCTCGGAGAGCATTGATCTTGTTGGGGTTCAGAGGGCACATGCCATACTCCGGGTTGCCATAAACATTGCTTCTGACCAGAACGTCCTCTGGGAACAGTCTGCGGATCAGGTATCTAGCTGACAGCTCTGGGCGCGCTTTGTTTCTCGCCACTCTCAAGAATTCGCGTGGCACCAGTATGTTTCTGGATCTATTTCCCAAATAATCTAGAAGAGAAGGGGAAGCATATCGGTTTCGGTGGCAGGTGTTCGGGTCAAGCACCTTGAAAGGCTGTCACAGCAAGAGTGATTTCTCTGGATTCTTAGACTCAAAACACTGAAGAGGTGAAAAGCAGGAAAGCCGGAAGCTCTCGGTTGAGCAGGAGACAGCGTGAGACTCGAGGCAGCCTTCGCTGTGGATGTGATTCCACAACAAATTCTAAGGAACTAAATAAATACTCTGAGTCTTCTGAAAATGTTTATGATTTTTAAGATCTGCGTTTTCTTTGGCATTAAGTTCGTGGTTAAAAACTGAAAAAGTCATCTTAGACATCCTATCTTAGACAACTTTTTTGAATTGAAAAATAAATTTGAACCCTGTTTGCATGTCTCAATTCTGCAGCCTTTCCACCATCATCCTCTCTCTCTCTCTCTAGGCCATATGACTCCAATGAATGACACTTGAAAATAACTATTTGTTGAAGAAAATCTCTCAGAGAAATACAGGATTCTTTTTAGTCAATAATAGAATTTTGCTTAATCTTAGTGCACCTATCATTTCATTGGTAGCAATATGAATTGCTGAATCCCCCAGATTCAACATTTAGCAAAGGACGTTATTTAAAAATTCACTCGATGGGTTCAAAGACTTAAACAGGGGAACATTAATTTAACAATATTTACCAAGGGTTGGAAAAACGTTCAGACCCTTTATAGCCTGGTGATTCAAATTCTGAGCATCTAACTTATGAATCCAAAATCTGTAAAACTGGGTAAGGTCCTTTCTTTCCACAGCAAAAAGACTAATGGACTTAACACAGACCAGCAAACAACAGAAGAGTGAAGTCTGAGAGAATGGAGGGGGCACCAGAGGCAGGAGGGAGAGAGGGGGGGGGTATTCCAAAAGCCATTTACTGAGGTTGTGATTTAAAGAATAAAAATAAATGAAATTTTAAAAAATGCATAAAAAGTTAAAGAGAAGCTGGGGGAGGGGTCGTATGACTTATAATCCCCTGCAAAAAAAAAGTCTCAAACAAAACAAGGTAAGAACAGAGACAGATGACCAAATAAACGAAGGTTCGCTTATTCCACGGAATGTGATATAACCGCTAAAAGCAATGCTTATGAAGACTGGTTCCTTAAGGAAAAAACACATACATGGTAAATGTTTGAAAAGGAGGAGTTATTTTAGACAGATCATCATGTTTTCAAATGTTCGTAAGAAAAAAACTGGAAGGAAATTAAAATGTTCACAACGGTTTTTTATGGCTGACTGAGGAAGTTTTCTTCTCTTAAATATTTCCCACTTTCTATAGTAGAATAGACTACACACAAACGGGGTGGTGGTGCTACCTGGGTCGCAGATGGCCTAGCTGCCCTGTCCCTGGGTTTTAGCTGAGTCAAAGTCAAAGACCTGTCATCCGCGCTCTGCAAGTCCGATTCTTTCTGCTGGGGATCTGAGCAGCGACAAGAGCAAACAAGTCTAAAGGCCCCTAAGCGGTGGACGCGGCCCCAGGGACCTGGTGTGGCCTCTGGCATGCTTCATCCCCACCTGCAGCTAGCTCTGTCCTCGCTTCTCTCCTCTGCCAGCAAAGTACCCAGTGATTGCCAGTTACTCCCATGGTGCCCAGCCTTACAAGTCCAGCAACATCATGACTTTGTATTGGAAAAGATGCTTCGAGATAGATCATTTAGTGATGATTTGAAAATTTCATTTGGACGGGTCCACAGGAAATATTCTACGTAGAGTTGGCTTAGGGACAGTTGGTTACCTTTGGGGCCACTAAACCCCAGCGACCCAGGGAGGAGGCATGGGGAGCACGGGGACAAGGCACCAAGCAATGGAACCACCAGAAACTCGTTAGGGAGCCCCTGCACTGAGAGCAACACCCCTCTACTGCTTCTGGCTCATTCACCCATCCTGTGACCTGTGGAGTGAGGTGACCTGGGGGCGTTCACACCATCCAAGGAGCGGGCTGAGTGCACTTTCCAAAGGCAAACACCACATCTCACGCAGCACTCAGAACAGCACTCAGCTAGAGCTCGCCGAGCTGTTTGGGTTTCTTCTTATGGACATTATCAAACATGTAGAAGTAGAAATAGAAGAACACACGTAGAAGTAGAGAGACTCGTACAACAAGCCCCATAAAGGCAACAGTCAGATTCAACGCTTATCATCACCAAAGCTTAAACTCACCTATTAATAACTCAGCAGCTCCTGCAATACTGCCACGGGCAGCTCCCTCAATCCCTTCACCACTGTTCAGCTGAGAATTCCCATTGTCTCTTGCTCCTGAGGCAGCTGCTCGCTGAGATGCCTGGGAACGGCCTTTCCTGGCATTTCTGTTATTCATGTCTGGCGACTGTGAGTTGGCAGGGGGGTCGAAAAGGCCACACTGCTCCTGAAACACAAAATGGTATATCTGAACCAAGTCCCACAGTGGGAAAATTCAAGGGTGCGCTGTCACCAACCAGGGCGCGGGGCTAGTGGGGAAGTAACTTTGACTAATGAGGGCTGGAAGCCCAGGAACATGGCGCCCCATAACACAAACCAAAAGTACAGGTGTGGACTGTTCCTCGAGATACTATGACTTATTGTTTCTTGGGGGGCTGCGAGTTCTAGCTAATCAACCCAGCGGTAGGTGCTGACGGAAAGGAAGTGCGTGATGACTGCTTCGTGAATAAATGAGATTCTGGAAGATGACAACTTTGGGTTTGGTTTCAATGTTTTGATTTGATTTTGCTTTCCCCCAGGGGCTTGAAAATCGAACTGTGCACTTAAACATTTGAATTAGCCCAGGGATCTTTGAAAATAAACAACAAACCTGTGCTTGGAATGGGCGATTCAACCAGAACCTCTGATGGAAGAAGTGAAGAGGGACCAGGCGCCAATCACAGTTTCTAATCTGCCTCACGTGACCCCGGTATGTCTCCAAGCTCCAACAGCCACTACTCTCAATCAGGGCTTCCCAAACTTCGATGTGCACACAAATTAGCTGCGGGGCCTGGGCAAGGCAGGAACCCAAGGCTCCATTTCTCCTAAGTGCTGTTGGTCCACAGACCTACTCTGAGGGCTGAGCACCGACCTGCTCCTAGTCAAGTACCCAGCAGGCAATTGGCAGATGCCGCCTCTCTTCTTGACGCCTAAGCAAATATGCAAATTACCATTTTGCAGGCTGCATCTTAATTTTACATTCAAATGTTTAGGGTGCAGTTTTTGTGGGATATAAAAGGGAATGTGAAAAATAAGCAGATTTGGTTTCAGACAGATGGTGCTTGAGCTATCACAGAAATCAAGTCGTTCACCAGGAAAACAGAAGCTCAGCTACAAATATTCTTGGCAAATAGTTTCCTAAACTTACTCTAGAGACACAGGAGTGACTAGACATAGTGAGAATAAAACAGGGCTTTTAGAGCGGTGGATGGAAGTTAGCAATCGTCATTAAGTGAAATGCTTCATCTGAAGGCAATAGACACGACACTCTTCCCCACTGGCACATTCCTGCTCAAAAATCTCTGATGCACTTTGAAAATGGAATGGATGAGGGAGAAACCAGATTCCTACTTATCAGGTAACTATACAGAGCTAAATACCTGTTACAGCTTAACCTCATGACATGCATTATTTTCACCAGGTTCCGCCATCATGGAAAACGATCATGGAATGAAGTGCCTTCATTTTCTCCCATGCCACCCTTAACTACCACTACAACAGCGAGGCAGCCTGACAGTCAGCTTTTTTGTGTTACTCAGTAGGACACTGAAAACGATTTGCCAGATATCTTTGTAGATCAAACTTTTTCCTTGGCTTCAAATAGACTAATTATAATGCTGTATTTGATTTGTTTTATCTTGAAGATCTTTTTATGGAGCATAAACATCAAAGAGTGAAATAAACAGGCAGTATGCTTTAGAGAGCACATACTCTGTCTCGAAATTAAATAAACAAGATAAGTGCGCACGGCCTGAAGACCCAATATCATCTATCAGGTCTGAAGCTGTACATGGTATAGACTTTCCCAGAAGGGGCCATATTCAGAGGAAAAGGAACTTACTCTCAGTTTTCTGGCTTCCAAACGTAAACAGCGGATCACAGCGTTGATAGCAGAGATGCAGGCTTTCCAGTCTTTTCCACATTCACGCAAATCATGGGAGGGAAAAGCTATTGCCAGGTATTCTGCAAATAGAAGAAAGCATTTATGAACTTGGCAGAGTGGGGGGCTAATAAAGACACTGAAAGGAAGGTTTTTATTTAAAACGCTGAAATTTTTTAGCTCTGAGAGTTTAGAAATTCACCCCAGAGAGGATGTTTTGCTGAATATCCTATTTCTTCTAGCATGTGAGTCTCTAAAACAGAGACTTTAGGGAGCTGATCATGAGGTTTGGGTGTTTTAATAAAAGTGGAACAAAAGTCAACCATTTTAGGGTGTAATGTCATTTACTAACCTATGGATAATCTAGAACAAAAAATGAAAGGAAACCTGTAAAGAAAAAGTAGTGCTACTGCAAATATTATTACATCACAGCTTACTGATCTGTGCATGTTACATGTCTATTTCCCCATAAGTTTCCTCCTCTACTTAGAATTCCTATTGTCTTGGCCTAGTTAAATGACCCTCCCAGATCTAGTGCATGCATTCTGTCCTTAGGAAGCCTTCCTTCTACCTTCAAAGAAGCTGCTCTACAATGAGTCTCCACTATTTCCATGCTGAATGAACGCTGATCACCTACCTCCACAGGTCCCTTTCTAAAGGGCTGTAAATTCCCTAGGGTCAGAAATTCTGATACATCATTGGGTCTTTGGGGCCTATGAATTCTCAAAACACATCTCTAGAAGGCAGGAGGCTAAAGTGGATTAATTATGAGATTGAACTTCTGTGTTACTGATGACTATTTTTATCCTCCCACTTTTTTCCTGAGTCAAACATGTGAAAATGAACTTTTCTTTGACTTAGAGACTCCATTATTATTTTTTCAACTACCAACAAGAAGACCAAATGAAGATAAATGAGGATTCCATAAAGATTTCCCATACCTCTCAAGGCAGCCATTTTGTTTGGATCTAGAGGTGGACGACCTTCAGGATTGTTTCCCACTGAACTGCAAACCAGGACTTCGGTGGAAAACAGAACACGAATCAGATAGCGGGCTGCCTGTTTTGGTTTGCCCTTCCTCTGTACAATCATCAAATGAGTATCGAGTATCTTGACATTTCTTCTTGGATCACCAAGATAGACTATACAAGAACAGGAGAAAAGTACAAGCCTTATTTTTTCATGCAAGACTACCATAAAAGTACCCAAGGAAATAAAAGTGCTATCTACCTCACAAGTTTCTACTTATACTTTTCTTTGCTTAAATGACTCTCTGACCAGAGAGGATTTTATTCAGGAACACTGGGTCATCACAAAATCAGAAACATCAAAAACATTAATTTATTAAGTTTATTGACAGATTAAAGGAAGAAAATGATCTGAGCATCTCAATCCATACAGGAAAATCACTATGTCATTTATAATAAACTCCTTAGTTAACTAGGAGTACTTAAATAGGGACATCCCTAACACAATAAAGGGTATCTATCGAAGCTTTTATCAAACATGTAATTTAATTATGAAAGTGTGGAATCATTTCCTTAGATGTCGGGGGGGGGGGGAATAAAGACACACATTACGTATCTGTTTACCACTGTACCAGACGTAAATAATCAATTTGACAAGAACAGATATAAAATGTATATGAACTGAAAAGATAAAACTTTTCTTGCAAATAAGTTTTTCTTAAAGATTTCTGCTAATGAATAGGAATATTTGCAAATTTTAAAGTATATTACATGTTTTCTGGATAAATTGTCCTGATTTTTATAAATTAATTATATAACTCACAAAGAATTATATAATTCAAAAAATGAATCCCTGATGTCTTCAACACAACTAATTTGTTCATTATTTTGAATAAATCCGAATTCTTAGGCCACAAGTACATACAGAAACAGCTTGATCTGAGATCCCACCACTCCCTTTTACACTAATAAAAGTATATTCAGGCTATATTACTGAGTGAGTTTATATTCTCTTCTCTAAAGACAATTTGGAATGTACAGGTAGGTATATTTGAGAAAAATCTCTACATAACTAACATCAGTATCTAGTAGATATAGGGCTGTGCTAAATATTTTACTTCTGTATGCTCAGTGTCATCACCCTAACAACTTGCTCCCACTTAGAAGACAAAAAACAGAGGCCCAGAGGAGCTATGTCACTTGAACAGGGCTACAGTGCTTGTTAGAGAACCAGTTTTAAAATCTAAATCTGTAAACCAAGTGCTCTAGACCAGTTCGTCCATTCTTTTTTCTATATTTTTAAAACACGAAACTGAAATTATATCTATACTTTGGATCCTGCTTTTTAAGTGAACATTCTATTTTGAAAATTTTCCATTTTCGTTTTTTTCAAGTCTGCATCCCCATCTTCGTGTTCCGACGGGTGACTTTGAAGTTGTTCTTAAGTTTTGGGCATTGTGTTAAGAGCTTTAAATGAACTGTCCCATTTGCTCCAGCCAACTCCATGGAGTACGTGCTATCATTTTGTCATTTCACAGATGAAGAAAGTAATATTTAGGTTAGAGAAGTGACTGAAAGTCACATGGTTAGGAAGATAATACAGTTGAGATTTGAAGCCAGACAGTGACTTAGGATTCCATGCTCTTCATCATTACGCTTTACTTCTACTCCTAACCATAGCATATCAGAGTACCGGTTTAGTACAACAAGCACAATTTTTCAAGTTTCTTTTATTCTGCTGGGTAAAATAATTTAAAGAAAAAAATCTTTTCTCGAAAACAAGAGTTGGTTTTTCCAAATCCAACAATACATCAAAAGGATCATACATCATGACCACAGAGAATTTATTCCAGAGAGAGATACAAGGGTGGTGCAACAGTCAAAAACCAAACAATGTAATTCACCACATCAACAAAAGGAAAGATAAAAATCATGATTATTGTCATTTTCCAATACCGTTGAGTAATTCAATATTTCAGAACTATTTCCCTTACTGTTTTTGGCATTTACCACTATTTCTAAAGGTAAAAATGCTGAAAGAAAATAATTTTCAAGTGTCACTTCTATATTCAGCAAAATACCCTTCAAATAGGAAAGGGGAAAAAAAGTCTAAGATAAAAGAAAATGGTAAGTATTGGTTGGGAGCAGACCTCATCTGAATGAAAGGCTAAAAGATCTTCAGACAGAGGTCAGGATGATAAGAGGAATGCTGAAATTCAGGAAGGAAAATAATAGAAAGGACAGAAGTAGACATTCAGAAAAATTCAATCATTAATACATTGCTGGGGAAGACATGACTGTTATAGTGAAAAAAATTGACAGTTTCTTTTTAAACTAAATCTGTAATTACCAACATGACACAGCAATTTGACTCTTGGCAATTTACCCCAGAGAAACAGAAGCTCATGATGACACAAAAACTTGTACATGTGTGTTCGTAGCAGTTTTGTTCATGAAAGCCTAAAACTGTAAACCATTTATATATCCTTCAACAGGTGAATGGTTAAACTGTAGGATACTATACAACAATAAAAAAAAGAATCAAGATAAGAACATCCACTCTCACCACTCCCATTCAACATAACACTGGAAGTTCAAAATATTGCAATAATACAAGAATAGGAATCAAAGACCAGGAGGAAATAAAATGGTGCCTATTTGTAGATGGCATAATACCAATAAGACAGCTATGTAGTAAATTCCAAAGAATTTTCAAAAAGAAAAAAGTCTCCAAAAACTGGTGAGTTCAGTAATACCACAGGACACAGGATGTAAGAGAAAACTCATTTCCACATCATAACAATAAACATGTGTAAACCAAAATTATACCAATTACAATCTAGTCCCCAAAAATGTAATACTTAGGTAAAAATGCATTTTTTAAAAAAAGACAAAAACATGTACAGGATCTGTATGCTGAAAATTATAAAATGATTAAAGAAAAAAATTTGATCAATGCCTACAGACATACAATGATCATGGATGAGAAGATTCAAAATACTAAAGATATCAAATCTTGAGTTTACCGATAGATTTAAAGCAATTCCTATCAAAATCCCAGCAAGTTTTTTGGAAATATTAACAAGATTATTATAAAAGTGGGATTAAAAAACATATGTCCTAGAGTACCTGAAACAATTTTGAAAAACGAGTAAAGTGGGAAGAATCATTCTACCTTATACAGTAAGTCTCAGTGTATAAAAATGGAAACTGGCATTGTGGTTTGGTAGAATAAGAACACAGATCAGTAGAACACAACAAGAACCCAGAAATGGCCTATGCCTGATTGATCTGTGATTAAGATGCAAAGCAACTGGGTGTGCATAGCAAAAGAAAAGGAAAAGAACTTCAATTGACAGCCTAACATTTTACAGGAAATGAATTGAAAATGAGTCATCAACTTATGTGTGAAATGTAAAATACAAAACTTTTAGGAAAAAAAAAAAAACCAAAGAGATAAAATTTGGGACCAAGAATAAGCAGAGTTCATGACTCTGTTCATGACTCAACACCAAAAGTACAACTCATTAAAGGAAAAGTTGATAGAATGAATCTCATGAAAATTAGAAATTTTCTTTCTGGAAAAAAAAAATGCCGAGAGGATGAAAAAGGAAGCTATAGACGAAAAAAATATCTGTAATCTGCATATCTAACAAAAGTCTGGTGTCTACCAGCTAAGCAGCTCTCAAAGCTCAGCAGTAAAAACACAAGTAAAATTACACAAATTGCCTCTTTCTCCTTGGCAGTCATCATGCCATCCAGACTGAGAAAGCCCTGGAAACTCCGGGGCCACACGCGCCACCACCACGGCCACATCAGTAGTTACCAGGACACACGAGGCCGTCGTAACATGGTGTCATGTCTCACCGCAGGACTAACTTTGACAAACATCACCCAGGTTCCTTGGTGCGCAGCATTGTCTCTTCAAGAGGAATAGAGCTCTGCCCAGCCATCAACCCTGATTAAACTGTGGCGCCTGGTCAGCAAGCAAACTCGAATACATGCTGCCAAAGTGAGGCTGGAGCTGCTCCAATCACTGATACGGCGACTCCAAAAATTCTGGGGAAGGGAAAGCTCCCCAAGCAGCCTGTGAGGGTGAAGGTCAAATTCTTGGGTAGAAGAGCTGAGGAAAAGATTATGGGTGTATGGTGGGAGGAGAAGGAGGGGGAGAGGAAGGGACTCGTGGGCAGCTTGAAAGCCACATAGACTACAGTATAGGCTATAATATATAGTGTACACTATACACCTATCATTGGCTAAAAGAAACAATTGTGGAAACAAATGCAGGTGAGGATGCAGAGCATATGAACCACTCATATACTGTTGATGAGAATGTAAAATGATAGTCATTCTGGAAACAGTTGGCCAATTTCTTATAAAACTCAACATGCAACTACCATCCCATTCATCCATTGCACTCTTGGGAAACTTGTACAGAAATGAAAATGTTCACACAAAAACCTGTACATGGGCTTGACTCCTAATTATCAAAACTGAAACCACCCATGTGCCTTTCAGTGGGTGAACAGATAAATAAATTGCAGTACACCTGACCATGGAGCAGCAACATGGAGGACGCACCAGAGAACTATGCTGAGTGAAGGGAAGGCAATCAGAACAGATTACATACTCCAGGAATCCATTAATAGAATATTCCACAGAGACAAAATTATAGAGGGAGAACATCAGTACTTGTGTGGATCAGTCATGAAGCCAGAGAAGCAATGTGCCACGTGAAGACAACACGTGGGCTCTTGGAAGTCACAATACAGTTCTGTATCCTGACGGAAGCAGTGAAGGCCTCAGCAGAGAACTATGAACAGAGAACTACTGTAACAGGACCAGAAGAGGGGCTGCTATACTACCAAAATACAACAATGTAAACCAACAGTACCTTGAAAAAAAAATGCAGAGAACTAAGTACACAAACAAATGAATACAAGGAAAGCTGGGCCCATCTAAGTAGATAGGTGGATTATATCAATATCAAAATTCTAGTTGTAATATGATTATGTTCTTGAAAAATATTACTATTGGGAGAAGTTGGGTCAAGTGTACAAAAAGAGCTCTCTGTATTATTTCTTACCCTTAAATGTGATACTGAAATATCCAAAATGAAAAGTTTAATTTTGAAAAATTCTCCCTAAGAGTTGATATTAAGAATACTGATTGATCTGGAATGCTACTTAAACCATGTCTGACTTCAAACTTACCAACACAGGACTTGAAGCAATGTTGCATTGGATCTTGGGGCTCAGAATCTTCGTTACTGTAACTTTCCACTGCAGGTGTCTCAGATTTAATTTCTGGCTCAGGTTCTGTTGGAACAACATTTCAGTAAGGAAAATGTTTTCAAGTATACTTCAAGACAAGAAATCTCAATGACAGTCTTTGAATCACATGAAACCACCCTTTAGACCATTTAAACCAAGCTTTAGGAATGAAGGGAAAATAAGCACATCCTTAGACAAAAGAAAACAAAAAAAATTATCACTAGCTAACTTACCCTTAAAAATGGCAAAAGGGAAAGCTTCAAACCAAAAGAATACACTAAAGGAAACTATCTTCGCGCATAAGGAAGGAGAAAGCAATATAGAGAACATAGAAACTAGATCATTCATACATTACTGGTGGGAATGCAAAATGGTACAGAAACACTGGAAAACAATTTGGCAGCACTTTACCACTACCAGCTTACCATTACCACAGGCCCAAGCTTCTCTGCTCTTGTACATTATTCCAGAGAAATGAAAACTGATGCTCACACAGAAAACCTGTATACAAATGTTCGGAGCAGCTTTACCCCTAATAGTCCTAAACTGGAAACATTTATCCCAGAGAAGTGAAAACTTGTGTAAATGAGAGAAATGAAAGAAAATTAAAAGCTATGAACAAGTGTTCTAGCAGCTCTATCCCTAGCAGTCAGAAACAGAAAACTCGGTGGTTTTCAACAGGTAGTAAGTAAATTATGATATATCCATACCATGAAATACCTACTCAGCAATAAACAGAAGGAACCTCTGATACACACCATAATGTGGATGAGTCTCTTGGGAGTGTATGGACGAGGGGGGAAAAACTCATTCTCAAACACCATATGGTTCCACTGTATAAAAATGCTGCAGGGCAAGTTGTAGATGTGGAAAACGGATTCATGGTTGTCAACAGTTAGACATAGGGCAGGGGGTAGGAGTGGGAGGAAAAATGTCAACGGGGGGAAGTGTGTTTGGTTCTTAAGAAGCACTATGAGGGATTATGGTGGTAGTAGAACTGTTTGGGGGGGGCTGTCTGTGGTAGAAGATACATGAACCTATGCGTACGATAAAATTGTATTGAACTAAATACACAAATGAATGCATGTAAAACTGGAGACATCCCAGTAATATCTATGGGTGGTATTATGTCAGTATCTTGTGTGGACAGTTTCTATATTTTTGCAAGGTGACACCATTGAAGAAAACAGGGTAATGGGAATACAAGATCTCTCTGTATTACTTATGACAACTGTATGTATAGCCAAACTTTTCTGGGGAAAAAAATGCAATTAGAAAAAGCTACCATTATCTTGCAATCAGGATGTTGATAGATCCAGCTGAACTATGCTACATGTGTTAAAAACTGTCACAAATGCAACAAAACTGGGAGGAATACAGAGATATAATGAGGAAATGTCTTGGCTATACTGTTTTCCCATAAAAGCAGACGGTTTATTGTCTCAAGGCTCTTTTCCAGACTGGTGTGAGCTTTTACCAATATTTCTATAAAGAAAATATTTTCAAGTACTGAAAGACAATAAATCACAACTGCAATTCTGTACCAGACAAAACTATCCTTTTCTACAACAACATGGATGAATCTCAAAGGGTAA
Organism: Uropsilus gracilis; assembly: GCA_004024945.1. NCBI lineage: Eukaryota > Metazoa > Chordata > Mammalia > Eulipotyphla > Talpidae > Uropsilus > Uropsilus gracilis. Next base: position 87,633 of record PVHY01003175.1, read on the forward strand.
GTGAAATAAGGCAGAGAAAGACAAATACTACATGGGATCACTCACATGTAGAATCTTTAAAAGCAAAAAGTTGAACTCAGAAACAGAATAGATGATAGTTGTCATAAAGGGGTAAAAGAAGATAGGAGGACATTTGTAAAAGAGGATAAAAAACTTTCCATTACAAGACAAATAAGTTCTGAGAATTTATTGTATAAAATGGTGACTACAGCTGACAACACTGTTTTGTATAACTAAAATTTCCTAAAGTAGAAGTCAAGCATCCTCACAACAAAACAATAGAAAGGTAAGTATGTGAGGTGATAAAAATGTTAATTAACTCAATGGTTAATTGACATAGAATGTATATCTGTATATACTTTAAATATATTATAAAGTCATATTGTATTTTTTAAATATATTATAAATTTGTCAATTATACATCTAGAAAGCTGGAGGAAAGAACTGAACGTCCAAAGTGTTGGAAAAAATTAATTTAGTACAAATAAAGACATTTATTCTGGCACAAAGGAATGCTAAAAGTACTTGTTACTTGATGACTTACACTTGAGAATGACTACAGAAAAATCTTTGAAGAGAGATATGATGAAAGAGCAAATCTTGCAACATCAAAAGGGAAGAGAGAAATAAAGGCAGCACAGATATGGATGCAGAGAAAGTGGATCATTCATACATTACTGGTGGGAAAATAAAATAGTACAACCTTCCAGTGGGTATTTATCTAAGAAAATCAAAACTTCCATTTACATAAAAACCTGAATATGATCAGTTGTAGCAATTTTACTTTGAGTACTGAAAACTGGAAAGAAGCAGTGAACAAATACACAGTGATCTCTACATACATGGAATAGTACTCAGCAATAAAAAAGGAACAACTGATGGCACACAAATCAGATGAATCTCCAGGAACTTATGCGGAGGATAAGGTGAGGCAGGCATCCTATGGTTATAGAAATGTTCTGCCTTGATTACAGTGATGGACAGCAAACATATTCATGTGATAAAATCAAACAGAACTAAACACATGCACACAAATCATGCTAATGTTTTATTATCGCTTTGCAAGGTGATGTTGCTGGAAGAAATGGGTAAAGCACAAGGGAAATCTCTCTGCATAATTTTCTATAACCACATATGCATCTTAAATTACCACAACATTGAACATTGAATTTCAAAAAGAGCTACTACCAGTTTACATTAAGGATAATGATGGATCCAAATCAAACAGTCCTACTTGAAATGTGGAACATTTCACACTCACCACAGCTGGGAGGAGTGGCGTGAGATGAAGAGGCAAGCTCTGAATCACTGTCATTTTTCAATCCAGTTGGGTTGTGCACTGTCTGAGAGTTGTTTTTTGGGCTGGCTTCTGCTCTTTCTGGAGCATCTATGACTATAACTTTTTCAAATGCTGAAAGATAAGAATATTCAACTATGAACTCTATATTGGGTGAGATTATCTTTTGGGAAAGAAGAGGAAATAAGAACATTCTGAAACAAACAAGAAAACACTTTAAATCGTCTCAAGCGGATTATCCTTAGAAATTCATTAAAAGAGAACCCCTAAAACAAAGGAATTTTTTAAAACTTTTTTGTTGACTACATGTATATATATATATGTATGTATACATATATCTATACATATATATATATATATATATATATATATATATATATATATATATATCACATTGTTGTCTACCCCAAGGTTCTCCTACCACCCCGTCACCTACCTGGGAACTGTCATCTTGATCTCCCATTCCCATCCCTCTCCCCGACCTCTCCCTCTTTTGCTTTATGTTTTAGTTCTGCTGTCAGATTGTGAGTTTTAACTTTTTCTTGTTCTTTTGTTTGTTTGTTACCCCTATATACTGCATATAGGTGGGATCATCCAGTGTTTCTCTTTATCTTTTTGGCTTATTTCTGCTAGCATGATTCTAAGCTGAAGGAATCTTGGAATACCAGGAAGGAAGAAATAATTATGGAAAGCTCAGAAACATGGATGTGAAGAAACTGGATCACCCAAACCTTGTTGTTGTTGGGAAAGTAAAATGTTACAGCTCCAAATGACCTCCCAAAAAAGGCAGGGTATCCATTCTTACATCAGATAAAGCAGATTTCAAATTTTAAAAAGTGACAAAGAATAAGGAAGGTCACTATTTAATGATTAAGGGGTTAATCCACCAAAAAGACATAACAATTATAAACATATATTCACCAAACAAGGGAGCACCAAAATTCATAAGACAAGTACTAGCAGAACTGAAAACAAACATTAGTGAAAATACATATGAGGAGATTTTAACACTCCACTCTCACCAAAGGACAGATCAAAGACACAGAAACTACATAACGACACTAAAGCTTTAAAGAAAGATCTAGACCAAAAGAACCTAATAGGTATCTATAAGACACTGCACCCCCAAGGAAAGAATGCACATTCTTATCAAATGCAGATGGATCATTCACCAAAATCGACCATATATTAGGACATAAGGCAAGCATGAGTACATACAAAAGATTGAAATAATACCAACTTTTTTCTTTGACAACATAAAGGTGTCAAACTGGAAATCAACAATGAAAAGGAAAATGTACACTACATGGAGACTGAACAACAACATTCTACTGAAGGCCAGTGGGTAAAATGAGGAAATCAAAGATGAAATTAAAACTCACATGGAAACAAATGATTAAGCTGACACAACATTCCAAAATGTATGGGACTCACTAAAAGCAGTACTTAGGGGAAAATTTATAGCAATACAGGCCCATATCAAAAAGCAAAAAATAACCCAAAGAAATAATCTAATTTCTCAACTTGAACTAGAAAAAGAGCAGCAAAAAAGTCCAAAACCCAGCAGAAAGTAGGAAACAATAAAAACCAAAGCAGAAATAAATGAAATAGAAAAAAAGGCAGTTCAGAAGATAAACAAAACCAAAAGCTGTTTTTTTTAAAAAGTAAACAAAACTGATAATCCCTAGCAAGTTTCACAAAGAATAGAAGTGAGAAAACTCAAATAAATAGGATTACAAATGAAAGAGGAAAAATTACAACTGACAAAGCAAAAATCCAAAGGATAATCAGAGACTACTACAAGCATCTTTATGCAAACAAGTACAAGAATCTGGATGAAAAGGATAAATTCTTGGAACTATACAGCCATCAAAAGTTGAACAAAGAAGGAATAGAGGCTTTAAGCAAGTCAATGACAAGCAGTGAAATTGAAGCAGTCATCAAAACTCTCCCTAAAAACAAAAGTCCAGGACCAGACAGGTTCAAAAATGAATTTTACCAAACATTCAAGGATGAAATAATGCCAGTACTACTAAAATTCCTCCCAAAAATTGAGAAAGAAGGAAAACTGCCAAATATATTCTATGAAGTAAATATTACACTAATACCAAAACCAAATAAAGATAGCACAAAGAAAGAAAACCATAGGCCAATTTCCCTATGAACACAGATGCAAAAATTCTAAATAAAATCCTGGCAAATCGAATCCAGCAATGTATTAAAAGGATTATTCACCACAACCAAGTGGGAGTCATCCCAGGGGCACAGAGATGATTTAACATCTGAAAATCAATAATATAATCCATCACATCAACAAGGAGAAAACCAAAGACCATATGATCATATCAACAGATTCAGAAAAAGTATTCAATAAAGTTCAGTATCCATTCATGATGAAAGCCCTTGAAAAAACTTGAATAAAAGGAACATACCTCAACATAATAAAATCCATTTATAACAAACCCACAGCAAACATCATTTTTAAAAGAAAAAAAATTAAAATCATCTCAACTAAGATCTGGAACCAGGCAAGGATGCCCTCTCTCATCACTACTTTTCAACATAGTATTAAAAGTCCTAACTAGGGTAATAAAACAAGAAAAAGACATAACAGAAATACAAATCGGGAAAGAAGTGAAGCTATTGTTATATGCAGATGATAAGATATTTTATGTAGAGAACCAAAGAAATCCACAGAAAAACTACATGAAACAATAAACCAGTTTAGTTAGTATGGTAGCTGGCTACAAAATTAACATCCCACCAAGTCAGTAGCCTTCTTAAATGCAAAAAAAAAAAGAAGAAGAAATCAAAAAAACCACTCCATTCACCATTGCACCAATGAAAACTAAATACCTGAGAATAAACCTAACAAAAGATGTAAAAGACCCATACAAAGAAAACTATAAAACATTGTTAAAAGAAATAGAAGACTTAAAGAAATGAAAAGACCTTCCTTGCTCATGGATTGCAAGAATTAACATCATCAAAATGGCCATCTTGCCAAAAGCAATTTACAGATTTAATGTGATCCCAATGAAAATTCCAATGTCATTCTTTAAAGAGACAGAGCAAAAATTATTGAAATTCACATGGAACAATAAAAGACCTCAAATAGCCAAAGCACTCCTGACCAAAAAAAAAAAGAGAGTATGGAAGCATTTTACTCCCAAACTTCAAATTATATTACAAAGTCATAATAATTAAAACAGCATGGTACTGGTATAAAAGCAGACACACAGACCAATGGGACAGAATTGAATGCTCAGAAATAAAGCCACACAGACACAGTCAACTGATGTTTGACAAAGGGGCTAAAACCATACAGTAGAAAAAGGATAGTCTCTTCACTAAATGGTGCTGGGAAAACTGGATTACTACATGCAAAAAGAACTAACTTTCAGCAGAATCAAAACATAGAGCATGAGAGAGGGAGAGAAGGAAAATCGGGGGTGGGAGGGGCACAAAGGATTAAGATGATGGTTCATAAGATGATGGTTCACGGGTGATACGGTGGTGGAAGAGCCTCGGGATAGATAACAGTGTAAAATAAAATTAATAAAATTTAAAAAATGGTACAGCCCCTCTGGAAAACTGTTCTGCAATTTCTTATAAAATGAAGTATGTTATTACCATAAGACCCAATAACTGCACTCTCAGCATTCATGATAAGAAATGAAAACTAATATTTACACAAAAGTCAGCGCATGAATGTTCATAGCAGCTTTGCCTGTAGTATCCAAAAAGTTGGACAAAAGTAGATGTGGCCAAGGGGTACATGATTTCTTAAAAACTACTGTATATCTATATCATGGGAAACTCTTTTATCAACAGAAACTACTGAGAAGCTAAAACTCATATTTTTACCAAAGTAGGTATACAGGAATATTGATAGCTGTTTTACTCTTAAGAGCCAAAAACTAGAAAAAAGTCAAATGTCCTTCAATAGGTAAGTGGTTAAACAAAATGTAGTATATTTATAGCAGAGAATACTAATCAACAATAACAGAATTAAACTATTAATACAGGCAACCAATAAGATGTCATTTGGGGGATGAATGGAAAAAACCCTATCATAAAAGGTTAGTTATGCTGTATACGACTCTGCTTGTCTTAGTCTGAAGAGACAAATTAAAGAAAAGGATAAGAGAGCAATGGCAGCTAGGTTTTGGGGTGGGTCCTGGGAAAGGGAAGGTGAGTGTGGTTGTAAAAGGGATCCTTTTGTGATGGAAATGATTTCTGCTTTAACGGGGCAAGTCTTGAGGGGCAAGCTTAGCTCATGTGCAAAGCTGCACAGAGCTAAATACCATGTGAACACAGCCACATGGGTATAAGAAAACTGGAGCATGCCAGTAACACTAGATAACATCAGTCACAATCCAAGCTATGACACTTGTACTATTTAGAAAATAAACCAAAAGCGTCAACAGCATCTCTCTGTGTTAGTTCTTTCAGTTGCATGAGTCCTAAATTTTAACAAAATGAAAAGTCGAATTAAAAAAGAACTGCAAAAAAATAGTAATAAAATGAAAATTTTAAAAAGAGCTGTAACAGGCTGTGGGAAGGACGTGGGGGACTTAGGTGAAACAGTGCAGCTTGCAATATGTCTCATTTCATACTCACCAAAATCAGGTGGAATGGGGATCGACGAGATGTCAGTATCTGGTCCACTGATACTTCCCAACAAAGCTGGAAAATACGAAGTCTGAGGGTTGTTTTCCGATCTAGTTTCTGCATCTTCAGGCCTTTCTATAAGTATGAGTCTCTCAAACACTGAAAGAAAAGAATTCTCAACCATGAAATCCATATAAGATGAAAGTATCCTTCAGGAAATAGGTAAAATTCAACATCCTATACCCCCAAATCACAAACAATATTATAAACCAATGTTACCTCAAGACAGTGAGTCAACAAACATCCTGAAACAAAGGAAAACTAAAAGAACCTGGCCTTAGCCAGTTCACCCATATAAAAAGGTAAACGGAAAATCTTCAGACATAAAGAATATGATGAATAAAGGAAATTTTGAAACATCAGGAATGTGTAGCACTGTATAATTCAGATGTTGCTGGTTAGGATGGAAAATGGTAGAACCTCTCTGGAAACTTGTAGACAGTTTCTGATGGACAAAGTCCTACTATTATGCTAAGACCCAACAAGTGCACCACTGGTTTTCATGACAAGAACAAAAACTTGCGGCTATGCCAAAATTAGTGCACGAATGTTCACAGAGGGAAAAACGCAAACACCCTCCATGAGTGGGTGGCTACAAATAACTCTTGTACACTGGATGTTGACGTATCTAGACTAAATAGTGCCACCTGTGGTATGTATCATTTGAAACTCACAAAAATTGGGCGGAAGGCCGATAGGTGTAGTGGAAGAGGCTTCATCACACTGGTCTCCTGGTGCATTTGAATGACTCACTGGTCTGGGGTTGTTTTCTGCGTCATTTTCTGCTGCTCCTGGCACTTGTACAGGAAGAATATATTTTAAGTGCTTAAGAAAAGAACTCTCACCCATTCATTCTATACATCGTGAAACTATTCTTCACTTAGGTCTTTTCATGAAGGAAAACTTAAAGAGCATGTCCCTCATAGACTTAATCTTCCAGCAAAACTAAAGGAAACACAACGGTTGTGATGAAAGAACAAATCTTTGATCATCAAAGAAAATGAAAGAACATGGGAAAAGAAGAAATGGGCAACAGGAAACAGCATCACTTATGGATGACCAGTGAAAGGCACAATGGAAGCCCCTCTAAAAATTGTTTGGCCGTTTCTTAGAAAACTAAATGTGTGATTATTATATGGCATCCATCCCAAAGAAATGTAAACTAAAACTAGTGCATGGTTCCAAGATTAACTTGGAACAGACAAAAATCAGAAATAGGCCAGATGTCTTTCAAGAGGTAAGGAGCTGTGTGGCCATACCATGGAGTAGTATTCAGCCATGAAAAGGGAACTACTGATACGGGCAATCCTTGTATGACTCTCCCAGAAATTAAGTTTAGTAAAAAACACCCAAAAGCCATGCCCAAAAGGTCATCTAATATTTTATCCCAGAATGACAATATTGTAGGGACAAAATCATGGGAAGGATGGTCAGTTCAGTGCTTGCCAGGAATAAGGGTGGGGCATGATGGGACGTAGGGTAACCAAAGCAGGGAGTTGTAACTGTAAACGGGTTCTGAGATGACGATGGAAGAAGTGTTCTGTCTCACGACTGTAGTGGCAGATAGATATACTGCTTTGCAGAGTAAAACAGCAATGGAATGAGTGAACACCTACACACACACAACATACATGGACTTAGTCAATGTCCATATCCTGGTTGTGATATTTTGCCATTGTTTTTGCAAGATGTTATGGTTGGGGGAAATTGGGTAGATATAGACTCTCTGTACAATTCATTAATATGTACATAGTTCCTATAAATCTAAAATTGTCTCAAAATAAAAAGCTTAATGAAAAGACTTGCATTAAGGATGTGGAGAAATCAAGATTTAAAAAAGTGCTATTTGTAGTATTCATCATTTCAAACTCACCCAAATTGCTCAGAAGAAAGACAGGGTTAGGGATGCTGTCTTGATCACACTTGTTTGCAGGTACAGTTGGGTAATATATTGCCTTAATGTTGTATTCCTGGCTGGATTCTTCTTTTTCTGGCATTTCTATAAAAGAAAAAAAATTCAAAAAATAAGAACTCTCATCCACACATTCTATGCTGGGTGAACGTATACTTCAGGGGAAAAAAAGAAAGCAAGCACATTCTCACACAAAGGAAAACAAGACAAATTCTGTCCCTCTTAAAGTTGAAAGGAAAACCTTCTATCGGAGAGGATATGATAAAAGGGGGAATTAAGAAGCATCAAAAGGAATAACCACAGCAAGACCGGAGAGATGGATGTGGTGACACTGCATTACGCATGCAAATGCTGGCAGGAATGTCAATGGTGCAGCTACACTGGAAACCAGGTAATTTCTCATCAAACTAAACATGCAATAAACATGTAACCATAAATTGCACTCTTGGGTATGCATATCAAAGAAATAAAAACTTCTACTTACACAAAAACCCATACATGAATTATTCATACCAGCCTTACTCCTAGTAGTGAAAAACTGGAAAAAGAAAAACAGAATTTTCTTTGACAGATGGCACCTCTATACCACAGAGGAGTGCTCAGTCATAAAAAGGAAGTAACTAGTGAGACACACAACTTGGTTTTATTTCCAGGGACTTATGTTGAGTGGTGGGGGGGGGGGGAATCATGATCAAAAGGTTACCTATTCTAAAGAGAAAAAAGAAAGCTCCCTACTCTAAGTATCCAACTGTATATAACAATATTGAACTGACACAATTCAAGAGATAGAGAATAAATCCGCATGGCCAGAGTTAGAGGCAGAGGGAGGGGGGAGAGGGCAGACAAGGCCAGCTGAGTGAGGCGGGAATGGCCACGAATAGACAACATGAGTGATCCTTGTGCTGCTGGAAATGTTCTACCCCTCTGCTGTGGGAGTGAATGTACAAAACTTCTCACGTGATAAACTTTCATTGAATGAAATTCACAGACATACAAGTCACACTTGGGACAGCAAAATAAGATCTGTGAATTCTCTCAATGTCAATATGCTGCTTGTGATATTTTCCTGTGGTTTCACAAGATGCTATATCATTAGGGAAAATGGGAAAAAGAGTATCATTATTTCATGCAACTACATGTGACTATGACAATAGAAAACTTAATTTAAAAAGAATAGCTCTTGCTAGGTTGCATTAAGGATGACTTTTAATCGAGATAAGAGAGTGCAATTTTAACAGGTGCCATTTCAAACTCACCAAACATGTGGAGAGATGAAGCAGCATCTGGGTCGCTGCTATTTTCCAGCAAGGTTGAGTCATATGTCATCTCAAAGGTGTTTTCCAAACTGAGTTGTTCTGCCAACAGATGTGTAGGCACAACTGCAGAATCTTGAGCAAGGAGACCATGGCTGGCATTTTCAGCATCTTCATTGCAAAGGTAAGGTAGGGCACACAGGTCAGAGAGTAGGTTGCTTTCTGACAGACATGTATGTAATGAATGTGTGGTCACAATCCTGGGAAATGATGGATTCTCTTCATGGCCAGGCTGCTGCTCCTGCTGCTCAGGGAACACCATGTGCAGAAATTCTCCCAGAGAATGGATCCAGTCGTCTCCCTGTCTTTCTACCAGTAAAGATGAGAGCATATTTTCCTGTCCAGGAAAAGAGAATGAACGGGGTTAAGGTCTCTTCTTTGGGTCCTGATCTTTAATTTCTCCATGAGGTATACAATGAAAACTTTTTTTCTCAATGAAAACTTTTAATGTAAATCCAGGTGATTTCTAAAATGCCACAAACCCAACATAAATCAACTGTGAGTTAAAATAAGAATTACAAAGTTGGTAGAGGCGCTGCAATATATACATTTAAAGATAAAATGAATTTTTATCATGTTGCTCTTGCTCTTTGACCCTATGATGTGATGGTAATTCAGACATTATGGTTACAAACACTTTCATGTACATTCAGCATAATTTCTCAAACCTACCCTTTAGCATTCTTCCAATTTTAGACATTACCTTGCTAATCTTACAAATTATTTTACTTTTCTTTCACTTCTTATTGACTGCTATCTTTCAGAACGAGAGGGTTATCCAAGTAATAAAAATGCTTTTGTAACACTTACATTGCTTAGTGTCAATAGTCTCTCATTCCAGGAATGTTGTTGGATATTTGCAACAATTTCATGAAGGTGGTTAACCTGCCCACTCATGATTTGAATAAGATTCTCCAAGCCCTATTACAATTAAAAAAAAAAATTAGTTCCTCTTTAAAAAAGAAAATTAACAGAAAAATATCATTAAGCCAAATTTTCAAAAAGTTCTCAAGTCATCAGAAATTGCTTCCCCCATGATGCCTGGTTCTTGGTGACAGAGTAGAGTGAGCTGAGGAGTCCCAAACTCTGACTCAACTGCTCCACATCATACAGCACTCTGAGAAGCTTGCATCTTGGAAAGCAAGCGCACCACAATTTCACAAGTCATCACATGGATGGGGTCGTTTTACATCAAGGAAGGTGCTGTTTAAGGAAAGAAATTTTCAAATCACCTAAAAGGTCAAAGAGCCGCTGTCCATAGAATGAGGGTGTGAATTCCCAGACAGTGAGCGTTCTGCTCTGGGAAGCTGGAAGATATTTAATGAGGTAAAGAAAATTCTGACTCAATAGCTTGGAAAACTACATTTACAAGACAAGAACTTTGCTGGAGTGGTGTCCATAGGTTGATTTAGATGATTTTCATGATAGAAAACTTACATCACTCTAGTGATATTGTAAAAAATTGTATGCTTAATATCAGGAGTCAAATTTAGCACTAGAACAAAATAACTTCATTGATGTCTTTTTCACCTATGCTTTTATAATATAGAGATTAAAGCAAAACCAAATCTGCATGTGTGAATGAAAAGATAAGAGCTGATGTTGAAAAGGGCGTAAGGAAAGAAGTGATAAGAACCCGGGCTTAAGAAAGGCTACTGCGTACCAGTATGAACACAAAGTCCTTAAGAGACATATAAAAAGACAGATGCGGAAATACAGATTTAATGTGTGCGCATGAACTCATATATCTACATTTATTTCCTAGTCCTAGGATAATACAGATTACCTTTACAAATGAATTCCAATGAATTATTACAAAAAAGCAAGGGAAACAGAATCACCATTAGGCAAATACCATAGAAGTGGTTGCTGCAGGTAAATCTTTGTGCTTACTCAACTTAGTAATTGAGAAACAGGATATTAGTATCACCTCAAAGTACCCTCCCACTCAAGGTATTTCTTAGTTATGAAACAAAAATAGTAACTTCATAATGGAGAAATCCAGAAGACAATATGTTCATGAAGTGATCAAAAGATACTAAGATCACCAGTATATGATATACATGGGTATTATATACTCTGGGCATAATTCAGTGAGGAGACAATATGTGTGTAGTGTTCTCGCCAAAAATACAGCATCTAAACCTGCTCCAGAGAAATTATCAGACATACCCAAAGTGAGACATTTGACAAAATAACTGATCAGGACTCATCAAAAATGTGAAGGCTGTGAAAACAAAGAAAAGCAAAACTGTCCCAAAGTGGGGAAAAAAACAAAGGGACACAGCTATATTCAATGTGGAGTGCAGGACTGGATCCTGAACAGAAAATGGACCTGGGAAAGGAGTCGTGGTGAAATTCAAACAAGGGCTGTGTTTTAGTTAATAGCGCTACACCATTGTGAGTACACTGGCTTGGAAAACTGTATGGATCTACAATTACCCTAAACTTAAGTTGTACATTATGCTAACTTAAAGGGGAGCTGTATAAAACGAAATACATTTACGAGAATACTTGGTTATATTTTTGCTTTTTTTTTCCTTTCTATAAATCTAAAATTATTTCAAAAATTACAAAAGTTATTGAGATGGGGTACAAAACTGCTGTGGATTTCCTATTAGATACGAAAAAGAGAAAAACAAAATGGTTACATGCTCATTGTCTAATGAAAGGAACCTTATGATTCCTTGAGAAATATTTTCTTGAGCATGAGCTAAGGAGGAACTCCACAGTGCATGAAGACTGAGAAAGACTTTAAATCACTTCCTTTCTAAGAGTGTGAATGTATCTGGCAACTAGCAATGAACAGTCCATAAATATTCAGTCAGCTACACATTCATTAAGGACACTCTACCTTCTTCACAATCAAGTATGCACGTTACTGCTCAAGGAAGATTTATTAAGACACTGACAAGACATACGAAAGAAAGGACTGAAGGAAAAACTCAGCACTGCAGCTTTGCTTTCGAGTCGTACCGAAGGCCTACCAGACCTGTGTCCCAAGCTGGACCGCTCTACGGACACGTGCTGGCAGAATGGCTGGCTCCCTGACCTACCTACACTTCTGACACATTCCCCCCATCAGGCCAGAGCCCTTCAGACTTCAGGGCAGAAAGACTATTGTAGTAATCTAGCACCAGAAATGCTTTAAAGGCAAATATTTCTAACCACAAACCACCAAAAGCTAGATGGCTTTTGAATTTCAAATAATTCAACAGTGACACTCTGTGGACAAAAAAGGAAATACCTATTTTCCTTCAGAAATGAGTATCTGTTACCTTTTGGAGTCAGACATGGTGTAAATAAGCCATTAAACAAATAACAAGCACTACATTTAATTACAATAACCATTCTAATGGTGAACTATGGACTTAGAAGAATCGTTCTAATTATAAGCATAGCAAGTAGTTACAAATGTTTTTGTTTTTAAAATTATCTGGGTTAGCCCTGCATTACAAATTTATTAGACAGCAAAAACTAATGGAATTATAATATGGATCAGTAATTAAAAGAACACATTGTCAATTTATCCTGGGATAGTATTTTATGCTTTACTCCTGGGAGGCAATTAACATTCTCCCCAGAGATGAAAATATTGGGGCTGATAGAAATTAAGTGAATTACTTATGCTATAGCAAATAGGAGGTGTGACTACCTTCATTCCTGTGCAAATTTTAAAAACGCATTGTTAAATTAAATTATATAATTTAATAATCCATTTTATTCAACTTTGGAACTCAAGAAGTGTAACAGACGGCGATGGGAATGGAAAACAGGACAGCTATTTCAGAAAGCTGGTGGTTTCTCATCAATTTTTATCTACCCTGTGACCCAGCATTTTTACTTCTGATAATTATCAATTAAATGTAAACGTATGTTCACAGACAGAATTCCATCATAATAGTCATAGCCACTTTACTCACAATAGCCAAAAATTGGGAACAATACAAATGTTCGTCAAAAGGAGAATGAATTTTAAAATTATATCCATTATAGAATAAAATATTACTCATAAATAGGAATTAAGTCTTGCTTCAACCCAATAAATCTCCAAAACCTTATTCTAAGAGTACTTATTAATTGATTCTATTTACATGACATTTTAGAACAGGCAAAACTAATCTATGATGGCAACACACCAGAAGGTAATTTTCCAAGCTTGGAGACTAACTGGGCAGAGACACCGGGGAACTTTCTGGGGCAGTTGAGTTCTTTATCTTGATGAGGATACATATTTGTCAAAATTCATCAAACTGCACATTAAAGAACTGTATTTCTTAAATTATAAGACCAAAAGGGATGAGGAGGGGAGATAAGCTGGGGAAAAGGGGAAAACTCTACAGTGAAGGATAAAATTGCACATTTAGTGAATGTATACACAGATGTTGATTTTTAATGATATACACATGAAATTTATATAATATTAGAATGCAATAGTCAATAGAAAGAAAAAATACACATCACTCTGAAGTTAAACTCAATTTTTGAAAAAAAAAATGAAAAAGGTAAAAAAGAAAAAAAATTCACTTTAGTATACAAACCCTATTATTCTCTCTGGGACTAGATGGTCGTCTTCTTTTGCACAATGGGGTAAACGCCTCTTCCTCTTCATCTGATACGGGGCTGAATCTTTTCAAATTTTCCAGGTAGCTCATGTGTGAAGCTTCTGGATCATCCAGCACTGCAACATCTGAAAAACAGCCTGCAACATTTGAAAAACAACACGGAAAAAGAGTTACTTCCCACACTTACTGCCTCCATTGAGCTAACACCAATGTGTTCTTAGAACGCCAACTCAAAGGAACTGGAGTCCTGGAAGAAGCTTAGAGAATGACAGAGCAAGAAACTTTCTGCTAGTCATTTAGAATAAACCCTTAAGAATCGAAGGACCGTATGGCCCAGGAACAAGAATCAAGATCAAACGCAACCCCACGTTGTGCAGTGAATGCGTCACCACTGAGAGGCTCCAGAGCAAATACTGGAGACAAACAAGAGAACATTCCTCCCTGTCTCTGGGAAGGAGCCCACGGGGCTTTTTAACTCTGGGGCAGCAGGTCTCCGAAGATGCGTAGGATGTCCTTTGCAGTTTAGGCCCCCCACCACCGCGTGCACTGCACAGGCCACGAAGACACAGGCTCCGGCACCTGCCCAGTGAAAAGGTCTCTATCGTCCTTTCAGCTTAAGATCGTGACTGCCCTGATTTAATATTCAACTCAAACAAATGTATGTGAAATATCAGGCAAAGCATATAGAATTACGCAAGCTCAGTTACAGTTCTGAGTCACGTAACTCTGTACCAAGTTGTAAGTACAGTTTTTAACTGTCACCAAATAGTTACTGTATAGTACCAGTTTTAAATAATCTTTCAGAGACAGAAAATATATTCTCTCCAATGCTTTCTGAGACTACCTTCCTCACTCCCCATAGAATGAGACAGGGAAGAAAGTTATGACAAAGCATAACGGAAGGGAAAAAACAAGCACAAATAAACTTGATAATATTACTGTGAAATTCTGGTAAAAACTAGTTCATGCAAAAATGATAGGAAGAGTTAGGCAATTTACTGGAAATAGGAATAAAGGAACAAAATTTCATACAGGAGCTTTAACAAAATTACCATCTATTTGAACTGGGCATAGAAAGTCATCACTGTTGTCTTCAGGATTTGATTCTATAGCCAGCATCACATCATTGAGAGTTCTGTTGTCAGTATTCTCTGTTTCAGAATCCTCTATTATCACCACCTCGTTATCCCCTTCATCATCACTTTCCTCAATAGTTATAATAATATAATCTAAGAGTGAGCAAAGAGAAGGGTTAGCTTGGACACCATATAAAATAGTGTCTAGAAGAAATCACTTTATAAAGTGTGGAGTATTTAAAAAACAGAAAAGTTAAATATGTTCATATTTCTAAACACTGCAAGGTAGGTAAGAAGTAATTTGTTTGGCTGCAGTTCTAAGACATAATTATATATTATATGTATGTGCATTTACACAGACACGATTATTTCCAGTACAGCCAATTTTCTAGTGCAATAATTTCTTCTCACTTAAGAAAGGTGAACAACTGGTCCATGCTATCACATATTTACTCATAAACTTTAAACATTTTAATCATATAATTGTTGTATTTATTCATAAACTTTAAACATTTTAATCATATAATTGTTGTAGGACAACTACACTTTGCAGTGACCATGAATTTCCAAACTTGCTCTCAGAAGATTAACATTTAATCCTTATAACAGTAAATAAAGAAATAAAGAACAGAAGTAAATCTGTGGTAAAACAAAATTCAACTGGAATGTCACAAAATGTGATATAGAATTCAGATGTGAAATATTAACAAGTAAACCATTTTAATGAATAAGTAAATTGGCACATTATGCAAAATATATGATCAATGGATTTTTCTTATTTCTCAAAGTTGATTTGAAAAATAAGAACATGTTTAAGCTTGAAATGCTAATTCACAGATCAGGCTTGCATTTCGTTTTACACATGAATGCAATACATTTATTTGAAGCAGCATGAAAATGAAAATAGCTAGTTTGAGGGGTGCTCAGTTAGGGTGGCATGATGTGAGTTCCAATTCAGACTCTGGAGTTATCCAGTATGATCTTTGGGCCAGATACACCCACTATTCTCCTCCATTCTATTCTCATCCATTAAATGGACGACTTTGGAGAGTGAATCTGAATTCTTAACAGATTGCATGGGGAAAAGGGAATTAGTTAAATAAATGATGGCATTTCCACATGACAGTATATAGCTAATGGGAAGGTAATTCTCAAAGAATACTTATTGATAATGGAAATACTTGAGAATAAAATATAAAAAAGGATTCAAAGGAAAACATCATATAATTCTAACTTTGAGAGCAAAAGCAAACATAGCAATAGTTCTATCTCTGTCGTCTCTGGGTTCAAAATTATCTTCATTAGACTTCTAAGTATTTAAGATTCTTTACATAAAAATTAAACTTCATAATCAGAAAGAATTCACAAAGGTAGTTGAAATTTTAATTCACATCTCAACAAATTTTTTTTTAACTAGAGCTGGTAAAAACAGTAACAGCTCCACTAAGTTTTCTCGGTGATTTTGTGAAATTCCAATTAATTCTTTCACGAATTACCTTCAAAGATTTGTATACCCTTCAAGAACCATTTTGAACATAACATTTAGAAATTTCTTGAAGTTTATGCTTTCAAAGTGTTAGGAACTCACTGCCCATGACTTAGGAGACAAGATACAGTTCACAATGGTGAGGTCTGAAATCTGCCTTTCACATAAAGACCAGGGCAAGACATACACAGCAACACCGGGCAGGTTTACAAGAGATAACACGACTCTGACTCTAAGCAAAACGTCGAACTCTTCCTTTAAACAAAACTGTATGGACACATTTAACAATCATTTTCTAAATCTGTAAGGAATCTCAAAAGCAGTCCTTCCACCGCGCCTGGCAAACTTTAGTCTATCAGCTTTGGGACAATGCCTCTAGACTAGTCCATCGTCCAGTACTTGCGATAAGCAAGCTCGAAGCCCACCGGCGGCTTTCTAAAAATACAGCAGAAGCGCTGCGTGTAAAATCACAATTCATAAACACTAAACCCATTTACTGCTTATTTTATAAAATTCTAAGCGTTCGAATTTGGGCAAAGTCAGGAAGACAGTGGAGGCGCGCCCCACAAATTGTGTGAGGCCCTGTTCTATCAACTTTCACTGCGGTGGGCTACTCCCTGGAGCCTGCCAGGAAGGGCTCCCCTGCTTTAGAGGGGTCTTCACATTTGCAGTATTCTCTGAGTCCTACATCTGCCTTTTAGAAGCAAGGAGCAGGCTCTAGAGAGGGCCTCCATCTTGGTTCTTTACGCACACCGACATCTTTATGTTTTTTTTCTGGTTTACACACTTAACAATAAAGCAGCAAAGCTGCAGTATCTGGACTTGAGCAAATGTGGTTACCGACAAAAGCTCCAAATGAACGTCTAAGATGTGATAACGGATCCAGCCTCCCCAACTCACTGCAGAAACATGAGGCTGCAAAGTACAGACCTACTCTTCCAGCAAATTCCCCCCTCCCAGGAATGGCCCCCCTCCCAGGAAAGCTCTTGTTTAGTTAAGCCCACGCACATGTTCCCACCACCTTTCTGCACAGCCCGTGCTAGCCGCCCACACACACACACACACACACACACACAAAAAAAAAAAAGTTCAAGGGAAAAGTGGGCGCAGATCAGATCTACTTGTGCACCAGGAAAAGTTCCACGTGACGCAGCTTCTTCCAGCCACGGCAACAGCGACACCCTAGAGAGCCCAGAAAGATCAGCCAGGCCTCATACGCGGACCTCGTACGCAAACCTCTCCTCAGGATGGTACTGAGCCTCAGGGCTTCACGCACCCCAGAATCGCAGCAAATCCTGGGGACATCATGGGCTAGGTGGCACCATGAGCCCCAGCATCACTTCAAGAGCCTGGAACGCTATTGGGGAACATGGGCAGGGGGCATGAGCCCCACAATCGCCTTCCTGGAAAGTCATGAGCCCCAGGATTACCTTGATCCCCTGAACACCATGAGCGGGGGTTGGGGAGCCAGCACAAGCACCCCCAACCCCTGTAACACTATGAGCCTTGGAGACCCCCAGGAGCCCCACTACCGCCTTGAGCTCCGGAATATCATGAACTCTACAAACACCTCGAGCCTCTGCAACACCATGAGCCCTGGGAGGTCCCATGATCACCTCCTGGAGCCCAGGAACACGGTTAACCTAGTGTGGGGGAAGGGCACCACGAGCCCCACGATCACCTCGAGCACCTCGAGCTCCTGGAACTCCATGAGCTCCCAGAGCACCACGAGCGCTTGCAACAAACAACAGGAGCCGAGGTGGGGGTGGGGCACCACTAATTCCAGGATCACCTCAAGTCTCTGGAACACCATGAGCTAGGGGGAGGGGAGCGCTACTAACTGCAAGGCTACCTCAAGCCACTGAAATACCATGGGGGGGAGGGGGAGCACCACAAGCTCCAGGAAAACCTCAAACCCCTGGAGACCATGTATCTTGGTGGGGGGCGGGGAGGCACGCCACTAGCTCCAAAGTCTCCTCAGCCCGAGAACACCACGAGCCCAGGTGGGGAGGGAGGAACACCATCTTTGGACCCCGTAACACCATGAGCCCCGAGCGGCAACACCCACAATCACCACCATCTTTAGACCCTGGAACGCCACAAGCCCAACGTTCACTTCAAGCTCCTGAAACGCCAAGAGCCCCAGAGACGTGGGGGATCTCACGATCACCTCAAGCCCCTAGGAAACAGCCAAGTCCGGGACTCCAGGAGTCCCCAAATTGCTTCAAACCCTGGGTCACCATGAACCCTGGGACACAGGGCGCCCCATGATTATCTCAAACCCCTGAGACGCCATGAATCCTTCGGATACCAAACACCGTGACTCCCATCACCTCAAACTCCAGGACGCCATGGACTCCTAGGACACCATTAAGCCCCGATAAGTACCACAAACCTCGACACGCCCAGAGTCCCACAATCACCCCAAATCTTAGCATATTATGAAACCCCAAAACACCACAAGCCCCGCAATCACCTCAAATTCTGGGATACCATGAGCCTCAAGGTTCAGTTCGAGCCTCTGGAATTGCTAATCGCCTCAAACCCCTGTGTTACCATGAACCCCGGAGGTGGTTTACACTCCAACGACGCCCCGTACCCGGGCCGGACTTAAAGCGCGACCGCCCAGCTCCTCAT
This sequence comes from Uropsilus gracilis, assembly GCA_004024945.1. NCBI lineage: Eukaryota > Metazoa > Chordata > Mammalia > Eulipotyphla > Talpidae > Uropsilus > Uropsilus gracilis. Next base: position 106,593 of record PVHY01003175.1, read on the forward strand.
GTCCACGGATCAATCGTGGACGCTGACCAACACCGCCACCACCTTGGTTGACGAGCCAATCCCACCATCCTCCCGCCCAGCGGGCTAAGTGGGCTGTATGTGAATCCTGTCAGGAATCTTGTTCTAGAACAGGGAGGGAGAAAAAAAGAAGCAAAAACAGTGGGGTAACTGCAGGGAGGGGGTCTTACCGTGTTCGAGGTCCAGTTTGTCAGACATTGTGAGGCCAGGAACTCAGCTCCGAGCACCTCAGGCTTGGCGTCTGCACTGCCGTGAGGAGATCGCAACCGTGCACTCCAGACCACCACGAAGCACTGCGGCACCAAACGGAAAGCAAGAGAAATTCTCCGCTGTGAGGGGTTTCTGCGACTGCGCACTAGCACCCAGTGTGCGCGCTCCACTGGGAGGGCTGTAGGGGGAGGGGCCTTGAGTTATGTACATAACAACAAGTTAGGTACTTTTTGCGCCCCTCACTTCGTGCCTGCATAAAGTACACTTTAAAAAAAGTCTGTGTGTATGCGTATACTTTTTTTTTTTTTTGAGACTAGGTCTCTTTATTTTTGCCCATGGAACTGCAGGCTCCCGTTGCCCAGGGTACCACAGACTCAACCTATCTTCAGCCTCAGCTTCCCAGGTAGCTGGGGTTATAGGTGCCCCCGGCGGGACTCGAACCATGACCCCTGGCCCCGGCCGTGGCTTCCTAGGCTGCCACCTACAGGCAGACGCCACCATGCCCGGTTCAGTATGCGTATAATTTTAAGTGTACTTTTAAAAAATGCAAAAGTAACCACGAGAGTAAGTCTGCCCTTCGCTAAATGCTCATAACATACCACATAAGGATCATAAGGATATATGCATATTTGCATACATTGTAAGAAAACTGCAGAATGTAAGCGATTTTAGTTCTGACTTGAATGTTCTACGGGTTGTGATCTCAGGTTCACTACTTACTGTGGGAACAAATCTGAAAATAATGTAAAATTTAAAATGTGCCCCTGAACAGCATAGACTAAATCCCTCCATGCCACCATGCGCTTCTCTTTGTCATTTTCCAAACAGCCATGGGCTTCGTTGCCCCATAAATAATAACTACGATCGACCGATTGACTCATGCCACACAAGCTAACCATTTTAACATGTGGACTCTTACCTGGGTCTCATATCCGTAAGTAATCAATATTATTGTCCCATTCTTAGTTTAATTAAAGTACACAAAGCTACAAAACTAGTGCCAGAGTTATGATCTGAATATGGGGCTCATTCCTGAATAGTGTGTGCTCCTATGTTATCCTACCTCTGCTAATCGCCTACCTCTGGCGCAATTGCTTCCAGAAAAAATTTCACATCTTACAAAGCCTGTTCCAGCAGGACTTCTGTTCTGATAACCTGTACCAAGACAGTTTCCTAAAGCCCCAGGATTCCACAGCAGATGGCTTTCACCTCCTTTTAGCACTTAAATCACTTTTCCTGATATTAGAAAGTCTTGTCAATATGCTTCTTTCCTTCTAAGTTCCTGGAGAGCAGCACCAAATCTTATTTATATTTAAATAGCATTATCCTCACAAAGTTCTAAAAGGTAAAGGTTATTCACTGGCAAATTCTACCAAACAGGCACATGAGAACTAATACCAATCCTTTTCAAACGCTTCCAAATATAGAGGAAGAAGGCACACCTTTAAACACATTTTACAAAGTCAACATTATCCTGGTACCAAAACCAGACAGACACCTCAAGAAAAGAAAATTACAAGCTAATATCCCCCATGAACATAGATGCAAAAATCCTCAACAAGATATTAGCAAACCAAATTCAGCAATACATCAAGATCAGCAACACATTAAAATCACTAAAACATTCAAAGGGACATACACCATGATTGAGAGAGATTTATTCCAGGGATAAAAAAAATAAATAAATAACCTCAAACTCTACAAAACAAACAACACTATACACAACAAAATGAAGGCTAAAAATCACATGTGATCATCTGAATAGATGTAGAAAAAGTATTTGCAAAATTCAATATCCATTTATGATGTTTAAAAAGCTCTCAACAAAGTAGGTAGAGAGGATATATATCTCAACATCTTAAAGGCCATATATGACAAATCTAGAACTAACATCATACTCATTAGCGAAAGTTTTTCCTTCTATGATCACAAACAAGACAAAGAGGCCCATTCTTGCCACTTTTATTCAATAAAGTAATGCAAGTCCTTGGCAGAGCAATTAAATGAGAAAAAGAAATAAACATCTCCCAAATTGGAAATGAAGAAGTAAAATCATCACTATGGATGGTGATACACATGATACTAGATAGAAAACCTTACGGACTCAAAACCACAAAAACCCTGTTAGAACTTATCAATGATTTCAGTTAAATTGCAGGAAATCAATATACAAAAATCTATTGCATTTGATACATTAATAACAAATGATCAGAAAGAGAATTTAAGAAAATAATACTACCAATGGAACAGAATTGAGTGCCCTGAAATAAAACCACACATATATAGCCAACTAATCTTTCACAAAGGAGTGAAAAACTTACATTGAAACAAGGACAGCCTCTTCAAGAAATGGTGCTGGGAAATCTGGTGCAAGACATGCAAAAAAATGGACCAAGACAACTCCCTCACACCATGTACAAAAATCAACTCAAAATGGATAAAAGACTTGCATGTAAGACTGGAAACCGTAATATACATAGAGGAAAATGTGGGCAAAATCCTCCATGAGTTACAAGTCAGAAATCCATTTCTGAACACATCTATTGCAGGTAAAAAAATGAAGGAAAACATAAACAGCTGGGACATCAAACTAAAAAACTTCTGTACAGCAAAAGAAACAACAGAGAAAACAAAAAGGAACCCAATCAAATGAGAAAAAATTTTGCCCTCCATACAAGTGACAAGGGTCTGATAACAGATACACAAAGAACTCACACAACTTAACAAAAACAAAGCAAAAAACCCAGTTTAAAAAATGGGAAGAAAAATTAAAGACACTTCTCCAAAGAGGAAATATAAATGGCCAACAGGCACATGAAAAAATGCTCAACATCACTAGCAATCAGGGAAATGCAAATCAAAACCACAATGAGATACCACCTTACACCAGTAAGAATGCCCCACATCCAAAGAACGGGCATGCTGGTGAGGATATGGAGAGAAAGGAACACTCTAACACTGCTGGTGGGAATGTAAACTGGTCCAGCCACTATGGAAAGCTGTGTGGAGGACCCTCAAACTAATGAAAATGGAACTACCATTTTTAGCAATTGCTCTCTTGGGAACCTACCCAAAGGAGACCTCAATGCTTATACAAAGGGACACCTGTGCTTGGATGTTTATTGCAGCACTATTTATAATTGCAAGGACATGGAAACAACCCAACTGTCCCAAAACAGATGACTGGATGGAAAAGATGTGGTTTATATTACACAATGGAATATTACTCGATTAAAAATGACAAATTTGATGATTTTATGATAACATGGATGTACTTAGAAAAAAATCATATTAGCCGAAACAAGTCCAAAAGAAAAAGACAGAAACCAAATGGTTTCACTAATATATGGGATATAGGAAAAAGTAAACAAAAAGCCATGAAGAAAAGTTAAAAAAAGCTAACAACCAAACTGAAGTACACAACTGGGGGGGGGGGGTCAGGAGAGGGAGGGAACAGTGGAGGGTGAACCCCAGGGATTACCAAGATGTGAAATGTATATATAAAAAAATTATTTAAAAAAATACTGCTTAAATTTCTATGGGAAAGAATAAATACTTATGAATAAATTTACCAAGGTAGTAAAAGATCTGTATAAAAACCATTCAAAAATTGATCAAAGAGTATAGAGAAGTAGATACTCTGTGCTCATGGGTTGAAGAATGAACATTATTGAAAAGTTCATCTACACAAAACAGCCTGCAGATACGATATACACCCTATTAAAATTTCAATGGCAGCTTTCACATAAATTAAACAAACAATCCTAAAATATGTATGGAGCCACAAAAGACCTAATAGCCAAAGCTATCTTAAGAAACCAAAGCTGGAAGGCCAGGCACAGCGGTGCATGCCCGTGAGAGCTTATAGAGTCACAGCAGTCTGGCAATTGCGGTTCGAGTCCAGCTGGGGGCAACACAGTGAGACCTAGGCCCGAAAAAATAGCTGGGCATGGTGGTGTGCACCTGTAATCCTAGCTACTTGGGAAGCTGAGGCTGGGGATTGCTCGAGTCTATGGTACCATGGGCAACGTGAGCCTGCAGTTCTGCGGGCCAAAATAGCGAGACCTAGTCTCAAAAAAAAAAAAACAAAAAGAAATAAAGAAACCAAAGCTGGAATTATCACAGCCTGAATTCAAACTATATTACAGAACTGTACTAATCAAAACAGTATGAGACTGGCATATATATATGCAGAGCCATAAATCAATGGAGCAGAATAGAGAGCTCAGAAATAAACCCATATTTATGGTCAATTAACTTACGATAAAAAGTCAAGAATATACAATGGGAAATGGACAGTTTCTTCAATAAATGCTGGTGGGGAAACTGGAGGCATGCAAAAGAAACTAGACAAACTACACAAAAATTGAAACAAAGTGAATTAAACATTTGCATAAAAGACATGAAATCTTAAAACTCTTAGAAGGCAATGCAAGTGAGAAGCTCCTTGACAATGGAGGGTGGGTAAAATGGGCTAAGGATGTAAAAGGCACAATCTTCTAGTTACAGAATAAGTCATAGGGATATATTGTATAGCAGGTTGACTCTAGTGAATAATACTGAATGCTGTAATGCATATTTAAAAGATGGTACGAGTATAGATCTTAAAAGTCTGCATTACAAGAAAAAATTGAAATTGAAATTTTATATAGGGTTGGATGTTAACTAGACATTTTTGTGGTGATCACTTCATAATATACACAAATATTATATATCACCTCTAAGTGATATTTACACCTATACATCCATTTGGTCTCAATAAAAAATAAATGAGAAACGAGACTAAATTTTCTGGAAAAACAGAGATGAGAGAATGGCAGGGGGAGGGGAGTGATACAGAAAGAACCAACAGTTAGCCCTGTGGATTGTAGCTCAGTCTCTATTACCCTGGGAGTTAGCACTACCAGGTGTCTTGCAGAAACAAACAAAAATTCTGTCCTGTGAAGATCACATTATTCTACAGGCAATATTTATATAGAACTCCGCAGGGAGAGAATTACAGCAGGATATAGGAGCCTAGGAGCCGAGCAACCCCTCAGTGGACCCCTCAGTGCTCCTTTAGCTCTCAACTTCGGTCCTCTGCAGGAAGCAAGTCTGTGAGCATCTCAGGACACCCCTGGGAAGATTCAGTCGAAAATTCTCAAGGGCCTCCCCCCCCCCCCCCCCCCCCCGTCCCGGTGCTAGTGGGAGCCTGGAGACAGGCGGCTGCGCCCTGTCCAGGATGAAGGAGGGGGCAGGCGGCCGCGGCAAACTTTGTGGCGCTGAATGCAGACGCTCCACGAGTGCGGGCACAGGGAAACCCGGGCAGGCTGGGCGCGGGCAGGGAGAGCAGCCCGCAGCCCGCCTGGTCCCGCAGCCCCGCTCTCCTTGGACGCCTGCTCTTGGCCCCGGCTGCGCCCGGCGCACACCTGCCCCCGAGTCCCGGGTAGCTGGTCGGGGCGCCCCGCAGTGGAGGTTGA